>JAFEMH010006433.1:0-123996 GCA_022495995.1 Adenophora triphylla var. japonica
CTTCCTCCTCTTCCTCTCTTCCTCTTCCTCTTCCTCTGATTCATCAATATCAATGTGCGCGAGATGACCCGAACGAGGCGGGGAGTTGGCAAATTCAATCGGTAAGATATCCTCCTCGGGCTCATCAACATTTTCGAGGAATACGAAGGACATCATCTAATGGATGATTAGCTGATGAAACGTTAGGGTGGCACCGGCATTTCATCCTCTTGATAGGGTGCTTCTAATGACGACTCTGAAGTTGTCGACTTGAGGGTAGGTTGTCAATCATGCTCCTAGCCTTGGTCATCCAAACAGCCCACAATCTGCCGGGTCGCTGGATTTGCAGGTAGGGAGCTTCCATGCATACCTGTTAAAGCTTCGAGAGATGCTAAGATGAAGACGCCGTCGCCATTATGTTTTGGACGAGTCCTTTACATCGACGAGGTCAAACATGGCGTGCTTCTAACACCTCGCACAAAGCATCCCGCCAATCACAATTGAACAAGACAACACTGTTTCTACCCAAATACTCCACCTCGACTACTTCTTTCAGACGCCATAATAATCATTCCCTATAAGCTTCACACCGCTATTCCACGTCAATTTAGAGCCCCCGTAAGCTTTGGTATGAAAACACATAGCCATTCACGAAATAACCAAGTAGCAAATGAACGTTCAAGTACGGAGATGATGCTAAATGTCTTAACCTCGCAGCCTTTGGCATCACCCTGATGTTCAGCTATCTATAAGACAATATCAGAACTAATTCTTAATACAATTTTAAGATTGAATGTTTAAAGAAGTGTATAGAATAAATTTGTATCAACAAATCTTTGAGCTCTTAGTTCAAAACTAAACTAAAGGATAATGGTGTCCCTACCTAACCACCTACTGTCACCCTTTAAGTGCATGTTTGATAAAACCTATCCCATCCCGAAAATGCGTGATTACTATCAGGCAGGAATAATTTTAAATATTAATATTTAATTCTTTGTTGTAAAATATATAATTTTACAACGATGAATTAAATTAACATTTATAAACAAGATGAGAGTCGTTATCATCCACAACTATCAAAACCCTATCTCGCTTTAGAACAAGAAAGATAGAGCAATAGCTTGCTTGAGCAAAGGATTTTCTGCTTAATATATTTTTCAGCCATCGTTCTCCTTCTCTAAGAATTCAAAGATCACAGCTCATAGCCTGACAGCAGCTCGCTTACTCTTCATCGGTGATATGTCACTAGTAAAACAAGGTAACGCATAACACCGCCAAGAGAAAACAGGTCTTCCTCCAATTTTTTTTCAATCTTCACCTTCCATTTACCCAAGATCTGACGCATCTTCTCACGAGCTCGGTGGCGCGTGCAGCCTCAATCTCACGGTTGCACATGCGAAGCAACCGTGAGATTGAGGGCAACACCGCCGCCTTTCAAGCTCATGAGAAAGATTCTCGCAATCGATCTCGAGTAAAATGGAAGGTGGAGATTAAAAAATTGGAGGAAAGTTTTGTTTTCTCTTCACCGGTGTTATACTCGTTACCTTGTTTTTACTTGTGACCGTATAACACCAAAGTGAAGAGTAAAATGCATTGACACCGACAAGAACATGGCCGTGATGTTTGAGATCCTTAGAGAGAAGAGGACAAATAAACCGGAAAAACTCTTATTAAAACGTAAAAATCCTTTGCTCAAACCGACAAGAACTTATTTGCTCTATATTTCTTGGATCAAAGATGGACGGATTTTGATAGCCGTGGGTGAGAAAGGCTCTCATCTTATTTATATTTTAAGATGTTAACCACCAACCACAATACCCTAAGGTGCATCTAGGTGCCAGGATTGATATCGCGCCAAACGTAGCGATATTACATCACCGTTCGCGATGCCGTCAATCGCCCCAAAATGGGATCTAGAACCATACTAAGGTAGTGTGCGGTTGAATATGTTACATTATTGATACATTCACCCCTTCCTCCCCTTTCGACTTTAAAAGACTTGAAAATTAGATATTTAGTAACTTATCTAATTGTTGCATATGTAACATGTTATGTTTATTAAATATGTAACATGTTATATTTACTAAATATAACATGTTACACCAGTGAAAATATCAAGTCTATTGCACAAGCATTTGGCCCAAAGATTGAAACTTTAAAAGTAGATTTACTATTATAATTAATCAAAACAAGAAAATCCCCAACCGCAGCTTTTGTATCTTCTACAAACCGAAGTTGGGGATTTTCTTGTTTTCTCGATTAATTGCTAAATCTACTTTCAAAGTTTCAATCTTTGGACCTAATGCTTGTGCAAAAACTTGAGATTTTCCACTCCAAAGATAACCCCATGGTAGTGGTTGTACGTGATAGTAGTGGGGTGGAAAATATCAAGTTTGCACAAGCATTTGGCCCAAAGATTGAAACTTTGGAAAGTAGATTTATTATTATAATAATTAATCAAAGTTTCAATCTGACCTAACGCTTGTGCAAAAACTTGAGATTTTCCACTCCAAAGATAACCCCAATGGTAGTGGTTGTACGTGATAGTAGTGGGGTGGAAAATATCAAGTTTGCACAAGCATTTGGCCCAAAGATTGAAACTTTGAAAGTAGATTTATTATTATAATAATTAATCAAAGTTTCAATCTTTGGACCTAACGCTTGTGCAAAAATGATATTTATATATATACATATATGTATATTTTTATTTTAATTTTTATTAAATATAACATCTTACATATTTGATTATGAAAGTACCTGCTATTTATCGTTTTCTTTTATAGTGGCATATGTTTTCTTCTATTCGTTAATATTACTAAATATGTAACAAACTAGATACATAAACCGTATCCTAATTTGTTTCATATAAGGTGCATCTAGGGTGCCAGATTGGATTTCAGCGCTCAAACGTAGGCGACATAATCACCGTCCGCGATGCCGTCAATCGCCCCAAAATGAGATCTAGAACTAGATGTTCCTAAATTATTTCATCCACAGCTTTTCTAACTTATTTGTTTGTAATCGAATATTACGTTTAAATTAATTATTACCACCATTTAGATTACGCATTATTCGTTTTTTCTTTAGCTCTTTATCAATTATTTTTGTGATTTTCATAGATACTCTTTATTCTCGCTTATGGTTCTCAAAGCACATTTTATGCATTTTGGTTGGTACACGGTATACAAATATGAGTTTGGTTTCAGTGTACCGTGTACCGAGTATATTTTTATAAAAGCATATCATAAAGCCCTTACCTTTATCGCCTTAGGTCATTTAAGACTCCCTTACCTAGTACGAATATTGTACCAGCCTTTATACTCATAGAGGAACTAATTCCATACTAAGTTGCTATGTTTACACACTTGCAACTTAATACTAAACTCAGTCCTGCCAAGCCTTCACAATAGCATGACATATACTTAACAATATAGAGTACAATAATCCAATCATATGGTATTTATACTCTTACTCAACCAAATAAACAAAGGCTACAATTATTTCACTCCCTATATGAATCAATAACTATATAGATGTACCCCACGTAGAGGTGCAATATATTATGCACTATAGAGCAAATAACCCTAAATAGGTCATCACGTAGGGTACAATAATATATAAGTAGCCCTACGCCATCACAATACAACATTAAACACTTTCCCTTTAGGGTTCAAGTTCAAAACCAAGTTTTATAACATTTGGTTCAAGTTTTATAACCGCCTCTCAAGCATTTTTGAGACATTATTTATGGACCTTATCAATATCCTTTTGGCCCAATTCAAACTCCATTATATAGTACTAAAGTTTTACTAAATACAGGATCAAAAAGTGTTCAAATCCGAGTTGTTTAGCCTAGGTTCCCAATGCCTCAAACATGGACCAAGGCTGCAGATTGAAATAATACAAGTGCTGAAACTGCCTTCTAAGCAACTTTGGATCAATATTTAAAGCTCTTGCAAACACCTCTTTGGACTAATCCAAGTTCTACCATGTTGTACTAAACTTGTACTAAAAGCCTAGTTAAAGAGTTATTAAATCTATACTCATTAACCTAGGTTAAACAAATTTGCCGAGTTGCTCACTCAAGGCAGATTTTTTCCTTCGCCTACCGCAAAGCCATTTGCCAGCTTGAACTACCCGTTTTGGGACTCTATAACCTCCCTATAGCACCAATAATATGTATAAAACATGTTTAAAAACAATTATAACCAAATCCACACCAAGAATTCAAGCCATGGCATGGAAATTGTCAAGCTCTAACCAACCCAATTGCTTTTCTATTTGCAAACCCCACTCGATGTTTCAAAACGTCATTTAAAAAAAAAAAAAAAAAAAAAATGTAAAATTAATACAAAATTACAACTTCATGGAACACACGCATACACACACGTAAACACTCACGTACACCCAAAATTCATGGTTGAGTACGGAGAAGAGAGAGAAACACGGTGAGAAATCGAAACCAACTAAAATTCACAACAAATTAACACCCTATCCTCGAATTAGAACTACTTATTTGAAAGAAATCGAAACATTTACCTTGATTTGATTAGAGCAAGAGAGAGAAACACGGTGGAGAGGCGGCGGACGGATCCGCATCCTCCACTGGCGTGAGAGCTCGAGCGGACGGTGAGGCGACGGCGATGAGGCGACGGCGGTGAGGCGACGGCGACGAGGAGACCGGCCGCGGCGCGAGCTTCTTCTTCTAGGTCGGGCCGCTTCGTCTTCAAGGTCGTCGCAGAGAGAGATGAGAGATAGCGGGAAGAGAGAGAGGGAAATATTTGGCGTAATTGGATTTCGAGAAATAAACTCGTGTATTTATAATTTTCCACCTAGCGACGGAATATTCCGCCGCTAAATATTAATTATAGCGGCGGAAATTAAATTCCGACGCTATAATTAATATTTAGCGGCGGAATATTCCGTCGCCGATAAATCCGACGCTAAACGATACGTACGCTCACCGGATCGATGACATGCACTCCCACCGACGGTAATTTCCGCGTGAAATTTCCGCCGCTATTAAACTATGAATAATTTCATAATAATAATAATAATAATAATAATAATAATAATAATAATAATAATAATAATAATAATAATAATAATAATAATAATAATAATAATAATAATAATAATAATAATAATAATAATAATAATAATAATAATAATAATAATAATAATAATAATAATAATAATAATAATAATAATAATAATAATAATAATAATAATAATAATAATAATAATAATAATAATAATAATAATAATAATAATAATAATAATAATAATAATAATAATAATAATAATAATAATAATAATAATAATAATAATAATAATAATAATAATAATAATAATAATAATAATAATAATAATAATAATAATAATAATAATAATAATAATAATAATAATAATAATAATAATAATAATAATAATAATAATAATAATAATAATAATAATAATAATAATAATAATAATAATAATAATAATAATAATAATAATAATAATAATAATAATAATAATAATAATAATAATAATAATAATAATAATAATAATAATAATAATAATAATAATAATAATAATAATAATAATAATAATAATAATAATAATAATAATAATAATAATAATAATAATAATAATAATAATAATAATAATAATAATAATAATAATAATAATAATAATAATAATAATAATAATAATAATAATAATAATAATAATAATAATAATAATAATAATAATAATAATAATAATAATAATAATAATAATAATAATAATAATAATAATAATAATAATAATACACACACACACACACACACACACACACAATAATAATAATAATAATAATAATAATATTAATATTATTAATAATAATAAAATAATATTCTATTATTATTATTATTATTATTATTTATTATTATTATTATTATTATTATTATTATTATTATTATTATTATTATTATTATTATTATTATTATTATTATTATTATTATTATTATTATTATTATTATTATTATTATTATTATTATTATTATTATTATTAATAATATGGAAATTTCCCTATACCCTACGCCCCTATACCCTATACCCTACGCCTATACCCTATACCCTATATACGCCTATACCCCTCTATACGCCTCTACCCTATACCCTATCCTATACCCTATACCCTATACCCTATGCCCTATGCCCTATGCCCTATGCCCTATACCCTATACCCTATACCCTATACCCTATACCCTATGCCCTATACCCTATCCCCTATACCCTATGGCCTATGCCCTATACCCTATATCCTATACCCTACGCCCTATACCCTACGCCCTACGCCTCCTACGCCCTATGCCCTATACCCTATGCCCTATACCCTATGCCCTATACCCTATACCCTATACCCTATACCCTATACCCTATACCCTATACCCTATACCCTATACCCTATACCCTATACCCTATACCCTATACCCTATACCCTATACCCTATACCCTATACCCTATACCCTATACCCTATACCCTATACCCTATACCCTATACCCTATACCCTATACCCTATACCCTATGCCCTATGCCCTATACCCTATGGCCTATGCCCTATACCCTATACCCTATACCCTACGCCCTATACCCTACGCCATGCCCTACGCCCTACGCCCTATGCCCTATACCCTATACCCTACTATGCCCTATACCCTATACCCTACGCCCTATACCCTATACACTATACCCTATACCCTATACCCTATACCCTATACCCTATACCCTATACCCTATACCCTATACCCTATACCCTATACCCTATACCCTATACCCTATACCCCTATACCCCTATACACTATACCTATACCCTATACTCCTATACCCTATACCCTATACTCCTATACCCTATGCCCTATGCTCCTATACCCTACGGCCTATGCCCTATACCCTATATCCTATACCCTATGCCCTATACCCTACGCCCTACGCCCTATGCCCTACGCCCTATGCCCTATGCCCTATACCCTACGCCCTATACCCTATACCCTACGCCCTATACCCTATACCCTATGCCTCTATACCCTATACCCTATACCCTATACGCCCAGCACGCCCCTTTATACCCTATATGCTCCTTGAGTGACACCCTATACCCTATGCCCTATACCCTATACCCTATACCCTATACCCTATACCCTATACCCTATACCCTATACCCTATACTTATACCCTATACCCTATACCCTATACCCTACGCCCTGTGGTTTAGTGGTTTAGTGGCTTGTGTGGTTTCAGTGGCTTGTTTAGTGGTTTAGACAACACTGAGATTATTGTCTCATAAGTCATAACTAATTAAGATATCCGTAAAATAAAGACCCACATCATTACCGCCGAGCACACCGCACTCTCTCGGCCCCCACTCACCGCGCATGTCATCATCTACATCGTAAGCTTCAATGTCGACATCGTGAAGTGGTTGTCTCCTCGCACTCATCAAGCTCCATATCTCGTCTTCTCGCGATGAAGGCTTAGGAGGCAAAGACACCCTCTAGTGGCCTCGCATTGCTCTGAAGTCAAGGAATCTGGGAAGTCGACCGAGAAATGGATGTATAATTTGCCCCTCGCGAATGGTCTGTACATTGGCATCCCTTCGTCATTTATTGCCTTGAATTGATCTCGCTTAACAACTTCTCCAGGTTGGGATTTGATGAGGAGCCGCCTGTTATCTAGATGAGTCAAGATAAATTGGAAGCCACATAATGCCTCGCAAGGGTCAACGCGTGCTCAACAAATATGTCATCACCCTTTCGCTTGAACTGGGTGCTCTTTCTATTGTAGTACAAAGACTATGTCTCCAAGAAGAGTGTCGTGGCATAGGTGTATAGGTATGTGGTTTAGGTTTAGGGTTTAGTGGTTTAGGGTTTAGTGGTTAGTGGTTTAGGGGTTAGGGTTTGTGGGTTGTGGTTTAGGGTTTAGTGGTTTAGTGGTTTATGGTTTAGTGGTTTAGTGGGTTGTGGGTTGGGATATAAGAATTGCAAGGGTTCTTTGTAGCTATTCCCAAATTGGTAAATTGCATACAATTTTAAAATTTTTATCCAAAATAAAACAAAACAAGATTAGTCCAAAATTAGGAAACTAACCAACTATTAGACAACACTCGGGAGATTATTGTCTCATAAGTCGAACCCAGATTCGGACCCGCACAGAAGGGAGAGAATTGAAATGTGGAATTACCCGAAATTAAAGATGAAATAGCACTGTGGTAAGAGCGGCTCGATATTTGTTTTTTTCAAATTCAATTGCTGGAGAGAGATAGAGAGAGAGAGGATGGGAGTGAGGGATTTAGAGGCTAGGTGTCTCGATTAATTTGGTTTGAAAGTTTGAATTGGATTATCTCGCTTGTTGTTCGTTCGAAATTTTGAAATTTTAAATGAGCGCCGCAAGAGTGTCGTGAGCTTCATCGGCTTCTCCCGGGAATGTAATTTTCTCGTCCATTTTGCATACCCTTCTCCACAACCACTTCCAAGACCTTCTTCTCCGTACAACCATTTCGCCCTTGCATTGTGGGCAAATGTCTTTCTCCCCTGGAAATTTTGAATTTTTTTTTTTTATTAAATATCGACGGAATATTTCCGTCGCCGATAAATAAAAATTATTAAATTATCGCCGCGGAAATATTCCGTCGGTGTTTATTAAAAAAAAAACCATTTAATTTCACCGGCGGAATAATTCCGTCGCCGTTAAAGATTTAGCGGCGGAATTTTCCGTCGGTAAATCAACCGCCAAATTAGCGGCGGAAATAAACGAATATTCGAGGAATATTCTTTAGCGGCGGAATTTAGCGGCGGAATTAAATTCGTCGCTAAATTTGACGCCAAAATAATTCCGACGCTAAATACTATATTCCGTCGCTAAATAGCGACGGAATCTTCTCCGTCGCTGTTTTTTCCGTCGCTAAATGACTCCAAGCTTACGGTAGTGAAGGTATGATCCGCGGTCCCGATCATTTCGATATTTTCCGGTCTTCCCGATGCATTTAGGGGCCTAGGCTTGGTGGATGATGCCTATTGGGATGCCTTTGCACTTTGTATGTTTGGCACCCGTTCATGGTCTATTCCTTTCGATCTCGCCATCGGTCTCTCGCCGGATGTTGTCGTTCACCGTCGCCCGGCGTAGATGTCGTTCCTTTGATTCTTGGGGAGACTTTTCATGCTCTCGACGCATTAGCTACCGGACGGCGGTACATGCACGGGGCAGCCCGCTTTCTCTTGACCCCGTGGCCGATGGAGCGTTTGGGGGTTCTTCGGGAAACCTCTCGATATGATCGTGCCTTGGACTTTTGCCAGGAGAGGTGTTGATGTAGATTTTGATGATCGTGGCTCGTGGGAGCGCTGATGGCGGGTCGCCAGACCAAGATATCGATGGTTGGTGCCTCATCGGGCGGGTGGAGACTCGCAGAGTGCTTCAGATCGGGTCCCATGTGGTTATGCTTCCTGGCTTTCTACCCAGTTTCTACATTCCTAGGCTCGGGTCCTTAGGCGCTTTGGCTTGGAGCAGGTTCCTTTGGAGGGCTTTGATGATGTAGCCACCAAGGTGGTGGCTCCTGTTTCCATGGATGATCCCCCGGTGTTTCCATTTCTTTCCCGAGCATGGAGGTATGATGCCTTTCCTCCTCGGGTCATTCTCAAAGCGTCCGAGACCGGTGTTCTTGACCACTTGGTACCCTGGATTGGTACGAGGGGCATCTGGGAGGGACTCAGGTAGCTATTTTGAGGCGGCGTGAGGCCATTATGGGTGCGGAGGACCCGATCGCTTCGAGAGGAGGAGGGCCGAGGCGAGGGCCAATCCTCATGACAGAGCGGAGACGCCGTGACCGATTATGAGGCTTACGTCAAGAGACAGAGAGGAGGGCTCCTATGTTACCGCCTAGGTTACAGGAGATGAGGGATGACGCTAGGGCTACTAAGGCCCCGACAGAGGCCGGTTTGATAGACCCCGTTCCTATACCGTAGCTTGGTAGGAGGAATACCGACATTTTTCCTGGTTCAGAAGAGAAAGACTCTGAGGGGGAAGAAGAAGGGAGAGGCCAAGACGAGTGGCTTGGAGTGACTCCGAGGTTTCCAAGTATCCCTTTCTTGCCATGACGTACACATTAGTTTGATTATGTATCTTAGTTTTCTTTTAGCAGGTTGCCGCTGTAGGAATGAATCGGGCTTAGACTCATCAAAGAGCTTTTAACTTGTAATGAATATTTGAATTGCTTTAGAGTTTTTCAAGACGCTTTCATGGTCTCGATCAATTGTATTGATGCCAAAGTATGGCTTTTATTTGTGCTTTAGACCGAACCGTTTCCTCGCCGCCACGTTCCCTCATTTTGAGGAGCTCAGTCTTCGTAGTTCAAACCGGTGAACTCTCTTTGTTTTTTTTGTTTTTTGTTTGGTGCAACCCCGTTTTTACCTAGGCCGCCCTTTTCGGGTTTCTAACCTAGTCGGGTATTACTCTTTTAGCACTCTTTTTTTTTTGTTTTTTTTGGTCTCTTTTTTGGTGCAACCTCGTTTTTACCTAGGCCGCCCTTTTCGGGTTTCTAACCTAGTTGGGTATTACTCTTTAGCACTCTTTTTTTTTTGTTGTTTTTTTTTGTTTTTGTTTTTTTTTTTTGGTGCAACCCCGTTTTTACCTAGGCCGCCCTTTTCGGGTTTCTAACCTAGTTGGGTATTACTCTTTAGCACTCTTTTTTTTGTTTTTTTTTTGTTTTTTTTTGTTTTTTTTTTTTTTGACGCAACCCCGTTTTTTACCTAGGCCGCCCTTTTCGGGTTTCTAACCTAGTTGGGTATTACTCTTTAGCACTCTTTTTTTGTTTTTTTTTTTTTTTTTTTTATGCGTAGTATCTCGCGCAGCCTTGTCACCGTTCACCGGGTGTACAAAGGGATTCCCGCCGAGGTCCGCAAGTTGCATGGCTCCTCCGGAGAAGATCTTCCTGGACGACATATGGCCCGACCCATACAGCTCCCATTTGCCGAGAGGGTTGATACGGACCGGGGCTTTTCTTTTAGAACGAGATCACCTTCTCGGATCTCCCGATGCTTTACTTTCTTGTCGAAGGCTCGCCATTCTTCCTTGGTAGGCCCGGATGTGTTCCATGGCCTTCGCCGGCGTTCATCTAGTAGGGCCAATTCGCCATGGCGACTCGGGAGCCATTCGACCTCGTTGATCCGGCTTTCCAGAAGATACTGAGCGAGGGGATTTCCAGCTCGATTGGGAGTACGGCTTCCATTCCGTATGTGAGGGCAAAAGGTGTTTCCCCGCTTGCCGTTTCGACCGATGTCTCCAGAGCCCCCAGAGTGCCGTGTGTAACTTCTCTGCCAATCTCGCCTTGGACACCATTTTCCTGATGATATTTTCCAGAGTCTTGTTTGCCGCTCGACGGCTCCGTTGGTTTGGGGGCCCGTAGGGTGATGACTTGTGACGGGTTATTCGGAATTCCGCCAAAGAATTTTTCACATTCCCCTTCGAAGTGGGATCCATTATCTCGAGATGATTTCGGCCGGCAACCCGTATCCGCACATGATGTTTTCTTTGATGAAGAGGGCAACTTTCTTTGAATTGAGGATTTTGTAGGATTTTGCAGCATCCTTTCCACTTCCTTCGAAGAAATGACCAATCTGCGCCTCTTTAGGCTCTTCCGCAGCCTCCCAAATTCACACTGTCAAAATCTCTTCGGCAAACTGGGCTCGATTTTCCTCTTCCCGACAACCCGCTTAAAGATTTTTTTTTGTTGTTTGATTTTTTTTGTTTAATGTGTCTCGTTTCTTTATCTAATGAATTATTATTAAAATTTTTTTTATTAATTAATTCATCATTAGTTAAAGTGGCAATCAAGGGATACTCGTAAAGGTTCGTCATTTCATTCAAAACGAAAGTGGAATACAACGCTTGCTACATACTCGTAGTCTTCTGTGCGTAAGGCCATCTGACGACCCTAGAGACTCGATCTTAACAGAGAGAGACTCGGGAGGACTTGTCCTAGATTGACACAAAGGGACGGGGACCAATCCAAGCTTGGTGATCATTTCCTCCTTAGTCGCGGACGGGCCCGAGAGAGTTTCCCAATTTCTTAGCGGCATTTGCCGCTGGTGGCCTCATGACTCGAACCGTGGCCGTTTTTGTTTTCCTTTCTCAATTGCCGCTATCATCTCTTGGACCGAGCCGAGATCAATCAAACCGGCACTGGACTTCTTCTTCGAACAATTGCCGCATAACCGCACCATCCCAATCATCTCGAGGGAAATTCCGTGGCCTTAGCTTTTGGCACCGTCAATTCGAACTCAGTTTCGGATCTTCCCCGGGCAAGAGGAATAGTGGTTGTGAGCTTCTCGAACCTGCTCCACTGTGTCGTGCACGCCCGAAGGTATACTCACTCTTCATGGTAGTGGTAGCCCTGTGTATCTTGGGTAGGTCCAGAACATTCTACGGACCGGGTTAGCTCTTGGTTCCTCCGAACTTGTTGAGGCTATCCCGTAGCTTTAGCCATCCCGCCGTAGGAGCGGGCTCGTGATGTTTCCCGGTTGTGTGGGACCCTTTACAAAGTAGTCACCAAATTAGGACCGAAGGGGAGAGATTTGGGATTGTCGGCCGGACCTTTCCCCGTGGCAGCCTTCAAATCTTTTTCCCTTTGCAATGTCCACCTGGGAGGCCTCATATCCCGTGCCGTGGCGAGTATTTTGTCCTTTTACTTCGATGAGTTTGAAAGTTCCTTGTTGGCGCTTCCCTGCATCGAGGCCGTAGATAGCTCATTTTTCTCATCATTTTCAAGACCGTGGGATTTTATCCCGAGTGACCGTCGATCTATGTTGCACACTTGGGCCTTGGGAGGCTCGACCGTGAAGCCCGTTAGCATGTGACCTTCCTCATCATGTTTGATTTCCGTAATAGGTATTCCGCCCGTATCCGTGCCCTCTAAAGTGACTAAATCCCCGTAAATGGTCGTCGATCCCCATTCGAGACGAATTTCACACACCGGTGGAGGCTTGAGGCGACCCCTTTGACTTGGTGCAGCCAAGGTCTTCCCACAGGCATTGAAAGTAATCGGGATGTCGATAACCCGGAATTCCACAGTATCAATTTCGTCCAAACCAGAGGTCTAAAGTAGCAACTCCGAGGACCGCCGGATGTTGAGTCGTAAGCTTTGATCGTGAGAGAAGAAGGCTTCAAGTCTCGTAGTCTTGATATCAAGCAAGCTCATGATCTTTGCCGGAAGAATGTTCATTCCGGACCCATTATCAACCAGACCCGAGGGAGGCGTCGTTCATCCAAACTGATCGTGATGAAGAGAGGCTCATTATGATCACCCCAAATTGAGGGAGGTCGAGATCTCGTGAAAGTGATTATGTTCCCGTAGTGGATGTTTCCAATCACCGTACCACATCATCGGGAGTAGCATCAATAGGCACGAGAGTGCGAGCTGTGCTTTCTTCCACCTTCAAATGGGGATAAGACGAAGTGAGTAGAGACCAGAGGGAAATGTTGGCCTGTGTTTGCTTCAACCGGGTGAGCACGGGATCCTCTTTTTCGTGGTCCGGAGTTTCACTGCCTTAGCATAGGGGCGGCGATCTTCTTTTGGTGCTTGATCTCGTGGCCTTCTTATCTCGCCTTGGGATTTCCTTGGAAGATCTCGCCCGCATCGGGTCAACGATTAACTTCCTCATCGCCGTCTCTTGACTAGATTTCTTCAACGCCGCTAACGTCAATGGGGAGCCCTTTCGCTATTGGCCATTGGCGACTGAGCCCGGCAACGGTGCGGGCCGAGCTTGAGCCGTACCGCCTCTTCCCCGGGCGGCCCTTATAACCGCTTCCCAAGTTACCGGCTTCGAGTCCGGGGTTGTGTTGTTGCCCCTTGATGGCCCACGCAGCTAGGGCGTCCTCCGATTCACTCTCATGGCCGGCCTTGCTCATTGTTATCATGCAACAAGAGTCGCTATTGTCGGGGCTCGCGGTTTGCCGATTTCTTCCCCGGTATAGTGTAGCCATTCTTGTTCCTTTCTCGTAATATTCGTAGCCGGAGATGATTATAGCATTCTCGTGTGGGAGGAGCGTCCTATCATGCCGGTTTCAGACTTCTCTCGAGAGCCGAAATACATTCCCGGAAAGTGATTTCCTCTCGGGTCACCTCGACAAGAATTGTTACTTTGCTTTCGGGCGGGTTTGATCTCGACAATAGTGATTTTCTCATTGGAGAGGATGGGAGTCGCCTCCTCTTTCTAGCGTATCTTCAACTATTCGCTTAGACAGATACCCGAAAACCCTTTCCCCAAAGCATGGTAGGCAAGTGTTGAATTCTAAGACATCCACGTGCTCGCATCCATGAAACTTCATGGCCTTCATGTCCTCGGTCTCGTATTCGTCTTCCGGTTTCTTCGTTGTCGCTTGCCGATAACCAGCCATTGTGCTCGGCTCCCATGGGCTCATTTCTCGGCATGATTGTTCCGCATTGTTTCCGGATCGGGGCCTCGCCGACTCTTCACTCGTCATCATCATCGTCATCGTCATCATCGGAATCGTCT
Organism: Adenophora triphylla var. japonica; assembly: GCA_022495995.1. Taxonomy (NCBI): domain Eukaryota; kingdom Viridiplantae; phylum Streptophyta; class Magnoliopsida; order Asterales; family Campanulaceae; genus Adenophora; species Adenophora triphylla. Next base: position 14,512 of record JAFEMH010006433.1, read on the forward strand.
TCCCATACCACGGGGATATCACCGAGAGAGAGCGACGGTCAAATCTGTTAGGGGAAGAGGGGTGCGTGGCACCGCAGAAGTTGTCATATGCTCCCATTCCCTAAGTGATGGTAATCGCGATTCAGCCTTCTCCTCCCGTAAATTGCGGGGGAAGAGTGAGAGGGGCGGCACATATTTGACGCCTGTAGGATATAGAAGGAATCCTCCTCTTCCGATTCTTCACTGCTTCTCTGGATCATATTCGGGCTCTCCCAAAGCCAATTTGCAGTAGTGTACTAGCTCCGCATGCTCTTCGGCCTCTTTGCCGATAAGCCCCAAGACAGTGCCCGCCGGAAGCTTTCTTGTTCGATTCTTCTCGATTGTTCTAACCATCTTGTGTAAATGGTTCTTTCATGTTCGAGCGGAATGTACCCAGCTTCTTCGGATCGGCTTTTCCCTTTATCCGAGAAATAGCGGGCCTCGTATTCTTGCAAGGAGTCTCCGACATGAGACCAAGATGGGTTGATTCGCTCGATATCCTCGAGGCCGAGGGGGAATCCGAATTCAGATCCTCGACGAGGTTGGCCACGGGTATTTGGGGACCTTCATCAAGCATCTTCCCGGGCGTGTGAAGATTCTCCGCATTCAATCATATTCACCTCGATTATGGTTCCGTGGCACGGATTTTTGATCGTGTTAGGCCCCTCGGGCCTTCCAACTTTCCTTGCTCTATTAGCCCCGGATTGCCTTTTTCAGTAGTGAAGCCTGCCGCCGATGTCCGTGAGCTTGATGAAAGGCACAATACTTTGTAGTATCCACGGAGCATTCGGATTTCGGGTTGGAAATTCTCCAAAGGCCGCAAAGCAAGCCTTCTTTCACCACCCCTAAAGATGTCATTCAGGCATTCCAAAGTTTTCGAGATTTATGACCCGCGGTCCGGGCTCGCCGGTTTCCCGGGAGCAAAAGGAGTCGTGTTATTACATTCCCGTCCCGCATAGTTAATCATTTCTTTGCCTTTAGCAGAGCAGGGCGGTGTTTGCAGGAGGAGCCCGATATCTCGTAGGCGTGTGCAAGAATGGCCATTTGACAGGCCTTTTCAAACTTAGCCGCAGAGTTAACCATGGCCCGTAAGTCTCGAGTATGGGAAGTGACCGAGGGAGGCTCTCGATGTGGTTTCAAGCATGACCGGAAGATGTCCAGCTTGTTCCTCTTCTAAGGAGGGATGGCCATTTCACCGAGTTTCGTATTCCACCGCTTGTAAAAGTCCCCAACATTCTCATCAGACGCCGCACCGTTGTTTGTAGGTCAACCCTATTTGTTTCCCATTCCAAGTTGGCCTTATATTTTTCTCGTGAAGGCATTGGTAATTTGGTCCCATGTAGCCCCGGCTTCGTGTTTCAAACGGAAGAACCACTTTAAGGCACCGGACTTCAAGGATAGATCAAATAGTCACCAACCGCTGATTGGTACATCCTTTCGCTTTCATCGCCAAGGTATACGTGTCCAAATGGGTTTTCGGACATGCGGTTCCATCAAAGAGATCCAGATTTGGCATCACGAATTTGTGGGGCAGGGAACAATGGAGTCCGGTCTCAGAGGCCTAAGGCGACTTTCTCGGGCTCGGGCCTCAAAGAATCTCGCGCTTTCATTTCCTTGTGTTGTTCCATGAACCAGGCCGATGAGGGTCTTGTGGCGGAACCATGGCATTCAAGCTAGTGGCCGAGCTAGAGAGAGGAGCTACCACCGGAGGCAGACCGGTGGAGGGAACGGCCGGTCCGGACGTAGGTGAAAACCCGTCCCGGGCCGAGTTACCCTGGGAGCATGAGTAGGAGCCTCGAGCAAAAGGGTAGAACCTTGCGGCTTGCCGTGGATTTTCAACTCGGCAAAGTAGGCGGGGCAGCCCCGATGTAGCCGGATAACTTGGATTTCCAGAGTGGGGCCCGTAAGTAGGCTTCGAGTGCGGGCCGCCGTCCCTGATTGTTGAATTGCATGGCCGCTTGTGGTGAAGGTGTGTAACCCGGGTACCGCGGTCCCGGTGATTCGATGACACCGGATGGAGGCTTGGTAACCCATAGAAGTCTCGAGTGAGGAATGGATTTGTGTGAGGAGCAAACAACTAGTACCTGTTTCGGTGAGGCTCCCGATCGTGGTCCGTAACCAAGTGGCGGCATTCCGAACCGTGGCCGTTGCCGTGAAGGTCCGGATTGATCGGTTCCGAACCGAGGAGGGATCCCGATTAGCCGTGGCATTCCGAGATAGCCCCAACCATGAGAAGACATTCCGTACCGATTTTGCCCCCACCGATTTCAGTGCCGCTGGCCGCATGGATCCTGGTGGTCTCGTGGTCGGGAGCCGGGCCGACCCGAAAATCGAGGAGCATGGGTTCTCGTAGTGGCACCATAGGAGGTGGGTGGCGGCATCCCGGTGTAATCGTGGCGACCGAGAGTGGGGTTGGCATCCTCGTCTTCTTCCACGGTGAAGGTGCCATCCGGATTGAGGCCGGCGGCCGCACCGTGACTCTTAATAGCCTCCATAAGGCCGTTTAGCCGTGCTTCCCGTCGTAACCTCATCTCGTTCGCTAACCGATTCCACCGTTGCTCGTCCGAGGGGTCCCGGGAGGCGGAGTGACGTTATCCCCATCATTACCGGCCGATGCGCACATTCTCAAACCCGGAGTCGGAACAAACGGCGAAGCCGACGATGCGCTGACTCTTCCCAACCGATCAAACGGTGACCCGGTGCCCGAAACCAAGCTTTGTGCGGAGTCATGGGAAAGGACATGAAGGTTCGATGTCCTGGGAATGGAAGGAGGGTAGGTGTTTGGGCTTTAGGCTCATGCAACATGCAGCTTATTTGTTCACGTTTACTTAAAACATGTTTTATTAACCTAATCGGTTGGAAAAGATTGCTCTTCTTTTTCGCAAACTACTCGATTCCCGGATCGCGGCCCCGTCACTACGTCTATAAGCCCCTCGTATTCCACCCGTATTTCGACCTCCCAGGTGGATGCCCCGGCGAGGGTCCTATAGGGCAAGCGGGTCCCACCGACCGAAAGAAAAACGATCCTAAAAGTCTCAAGGGTAATCGAGTCTTAACGAGCATTCGATGTAAATTACGGACAAAGCCGACGTCGAAAGTCAAGATCATGTCCGAGGGCTCGACAAAAGTCGGCATGATTTGACCGATAAATGTCCGCTATTGATCTTGACTTGTCGTCGCTAAGCCGTAATTAGGCATGGAATAGTCATTAATCCTTGATGACTCAAAGGTCAATGCCGGGAGTCCGTGTATAATTTGTGCCGCCGAGCCGAAGTCAAGGCGCCGGCCAATATCTTGGTCAAAGTCTCGCGGCGGAAAACCGGCGTAACTTCGACCGATTAGCGACCGATTAGGGACCCGAGAGATATTGAGTCGGTATGCCGACAAAGGCTTGAAAGGAAAGGTCTATACACGGACAGGCATGACACGCACTGTACTAAAACCAACCGGGTCTCTGACAAAGTGTGTCACGGACAAGTGCATGGTCGACACGAGGCTCCATGGGATGTTTGGGTAGTCCCGTGCTCATCCGAGAGGCGTAATAAGACCAAACGGACCGCGACAAGGATTTCCCTGTTAAGGACGTAGTGTGCAGTGTACGGTCACGTGCGCGTAGTGTGCAAGCAGTCTATATTCTTTTTCTGAGTAAAATAGAGATTTTTTTATGTGTCTTAAAAATATGATGCATGATTTTTTTTTTGGAAATTTTCTTTTTTTTTTTGAAAATCTTTTTTTTTTGAATTTTTTTTTATGAGCACATAAGCACGTAAGCATGAAAATTCCGACGCTAGGGACATTATTCCGACAAATAAAATTTTGACTTTCTCCGAGGCGGCCAAAACAACATGAAAACTGTGCAAAAAATCAACACACACACAAAAATGATTTTCAAAGCCGGGACGGAAGCTTGACCCTCAAAAGCTTTTTTTTTTTTTGAAAACGGTGATACCGGTACGTGGGATTGTTAGACCACAATTTATCCCCGACTCGTGTTAGGAGGCGATAACGGGAAATTTAGTGGTTTCCACCAATATACCGAATACCATTTTTTATTAAAAAGCTTAGTCCCCAGCGGAGTCGCCACTGTAACGATGGTGTTGCCTTTTTCGCGGGAAAAATTCGATTTTTGCGTTTCTTTGAAAAACCAAATAAAACCGGAAATAACGGAGTCGCCACGCCATTTTAATTTTGAAGGGCCAAAACTTTGAAAAAAGCCCGAGATCAGAGATTTAGGTTCGGGAGGTCATGTTACGCGTCGGGAAGGACGTTAGTGTGCACTCCGACGCGCCTCGTAAAACGAGTCTTCCAAGCTGAAAATCATTTGTGTGTGTGTGTGTGTGTGTGTTTTGGCCAAAATAAGTTGAAACTGGAAAAAGTAAAATTGGGATGTCTTTTTAAGACTTTAAACTGATCCCATGATTTTTTGGAGAATTTTTGGTTTGAGATTTGGTACTCAAAAACCTTTTGAAGTTGAGAAGTCACTTCTGCCAGAAGAAAATGGCAGCAGACACCTGATTTTGAAATGGATTCAAGGGTCCTAAAACTTCATAATCTGGATGAACTCAGAGAATGAAAGTTTCTCTAGACTCCTTGAATAAACTTTGTGTGAAAGAAATTTCCATTTTGGAGAAGATTTGAGGGGTCAAAACCTTCTGGAAACCTCAGATATGAGATCTGGATTCCCAGAAGCTGATGAACTAGCCTCTGAAAGAAAAATTGAAAAGAGGAGTTTTACTCACCCAAAAATAAGGTAAAAATATGTCTGAAAGCTCTGATGTTGGCTACAAAAAGTGTTTTGTAGTCAACACTAAATTCCAAGTTCATCTGTGTCCAAAAATTAAGAGAATGGACTGAGGTCTGAGTAAATTGCTACTGGACAGCAACTTCTCAAGAAAGAAAATATGATTTTAAGGGGGTTTTGCATCCATGCTTGTCCCCATTTCCCTAGGTTTTGGTTAGTGATCACTAGACATTTTAGTGGTGAATCAACTATACCAAACCATCCTTGGGGTACATTAGGACTAAGCATTTCATTTGCTTGGGGAGGGGATTTTACCCTTTGAAATCAAGATTTAGTGCTTGAAAATGGTTTTTTAGGGTTTTGAAAGTGCATTTTTGCAAGTAAGAAAGAAAAGCTTTGAAAATAATGTTGATCTTTGTAGAAGATCATCCATGGAGATGGTCTTCCATGGTGATCTTCTTAGATCTAGAGAAAGAAGATGAAAGAACTACATTTTGTAGTTTGAAGATGCATGCATGGATGAGATTTAGGGTTAGGAAGAGGAGGGTTTACCAATCTTCCTTGTGTTCTTGAGTGTTTGGCTTGAGTGTATGAGTGTTTAGGGCTTTAATATGAGAGTGAGGGGATGAATATGAGTTGGGAAAGATTGGAGAGAAAAAGGTGACAATTCTTGAGAATTCTCACCGTTTTCTCTCTATATTTCGCCGTAGGTTCGTTGCAATTGTGTTCTTCCTTTTTTATTTTTGTGACTCGGAGGGCTCAATTTATAGCCCTCTGAAAATTACATACTTGTCCGCGCGGATAGGATCAGCAAGTGCAGTTCATTAAATGCAGCCTTCAAACTTTGGACAAGAAGAATAATCTTTTTCAAAATTCAAATTGACCAAACAGCTTTTTGTTTCCAAAGATTGCTATATTTGGTTTTCTTCATTTGTTTTTCTTTTTTGAGATTCTTTTTAAGGTTTAACCTTAAATAACAATGCCCATTTTACCCTCACTTTGTTAGAAATGTTAGGATAGTTAGGAATTGTTAGAAATGTTATAACTTTCGTTAATTTTCTAACGAAAATTCTAACAAGCTCAAATTGGAGCACTTACAAGAGCCTCGGCGACGGCGCTTTCGAAGGAAGCGGGTCGTCGATAAGAGTAAGGCTCCATATTTGGCAGTGTGATGATCGAGTGATCGGGTGGCCGAACCTAGCGATAGGCTACCTACGTATCCCGAATGGGAATCAAGCCACCGTAGTTCGGGCCTGACCCCGGAGATGATGGCGTTTAGGTGCCTCGAACTCCGATGAGCGAGTTCTACAGCCGGTTGCCGGAAAGAAACTCGCTGGGATAAGAGATGACCATTTTTGGTCTCGATGGCTATCCGCTCCGCCGGGGATAGGAATGACCATTTTCGGTCCGACGGTATCCGCCCGCCTGGGATAGGAATGACCATTTTCGGTCTCTCGCTGGGATGATTGCGATTTATCGCTTTCTAGTGATAGCGTCTTAGGTGCCTCAAACCTCGAGATGGCGTTTTAGGTGCCTCGAACCTCGAGATGGCGTTTAGGTGCCTCGAACCTTGAAGATGGCTTTTTAGGCGCCTCGGACCTTGATGATGATGGCTTTTTAGGCGCCTCGACCTTAATGATGATGGCTTTTAGGCGCCTGACCTTAATTTGAAATGGCCTTTCGTGGACTTTGTCCGCCGCCGAAGGAGAGGGTGACCGTTTTGGTCGAGGGGCCGGACCTAATGATAGGCTACCTACGTATCCCTAGTGGGAATCAAGCCCTTTCGTAGTTCGAGTACTACTCGAGATTTCGTTGGCTTTTGGGATTCCGTTAACTTTGCTGGGATTTCGTTAGCCTTTGGCTGGGAAAATCGACGTATTCGTCTGGGAAATCGGTCTTACGTTTGACCGCCGGGAAGATTTTGATGAAAGATACGGATCTCGTTATCTTTCTCGGCACTCGGTCTTACGTTTAACCGCCGGGTAATTTTGATGAAAGATACGGATCTCGTTATCTTTCTCGGCACTCGGTCTTACGCTTCGATCGCCGGGGAATTTTGATGAAAGATACGGATCTCGTTATCTTTCTCGGGCACTCGGTCTTACGTTTGACCGCCGGGGTAATTTTGATGAAAGATACGGATCTCGTTATCTTTCTCGTGGCACTCGGTCTTACGTTTGATCACGGGGTAATTTTGATGAAAGATACGGATCTCGTTATCTTTCTCGGGCACTCGGCCTTACGTTTGACCGCCGGGGTAATTTTGATGAAAGATACGGATCTCGTTATCTTTCTCGTGGCACTCGGTCTTACGCTTGACTCACGGGGTAATTTTGATGAAAGATACGGATCTCGTTATCTTTCTCAGGCACTCGGCCTTACGTTTGATCGCCGGGTAATTTTGATGAAAGATACGGATCTCGTTATCTTTCTCGGGCACTCGGCCTTACGTTTGACCGCCGGGGTAATTTTGATGAAAGATACGGATCTCGTTATCTTTCTCGGCACTCGGTCTTACGTTTGACTCGGGGTAATTTTGATGAAAGATACGGATCTCGTTATCTTTCTCGTGGCACTCGGTCTTACGCTTTGATCGCCGGGGTAATTTTGATGAAAGATACGGATCTCGTTATCTTTCTCGTGGCACTCGGTCTTACGCTTGATCGCCGGGGTAATTTTGATGAAAGATACGGATCTCGTTATCTTTCTCGGCACTCGGTCTTACGTTTGACTCACGGGGTAATTTTGATGAAAGATACGGATCTCGTTATCTTTCTCGTGGCACTCGGTCTTACGTTTGATCGCCGGGGGTAATTTTGATGAAAGATACGGATCTCGTTATCTTTCTCGGCACTCGGTCTTACGTTTGACCGCCGGGAAATTTTCTTGACAAGGGGCCGACTTTGGTTAACTTTGGTTAACTTTGTCAAGTTTGGGACCGAATTGCGTAGTCCTGAAATTTTAAGGGGCAAAAGGGTCATTTTGACCCTTGCAATCTCATCCGCGCGGATAGGGATGGAAAGTCAGGGGTATTAATTAGGGCCAACGCCCTTCTTCTTCCTCAGTCCAATTTTTTGAAACTGTCGAGAGCAGAGAGAAAGACGAGGAGAACAGCCATTTTTGGCCCTAGAAGCTTCAAAATTCGTCCGATTTCTTCGATTTTTTGAGCAATGGAACACGGGGAAGGCGCTTTTCAAGGCCAAGGACGTGGTCCCATAGCGGAGAGGCGATTGGAGCTCGTCCGGATGAGGAGGCATTACAATCTTTCGCAGTCGGCCGAGGAGGAGCATTACCCCGATGCTTGGCAACATTGGGCTTCGGATCCGCATCTCCGAACGGTATATTTCGAATCCTCTTGATCCTCTTGTCGATTTCTTGTTTGAAATTTTTGGGTGATTTTTGAATTTTTTTTTTTTTTTTGAATATTGAATATTGATATTGATGATATGCAATGTTGCAATGAATTTGTGAGTGTCCCAAAAATGTGCATTTTGCTTGGGAAAAGAATTGGCATTTTTGCCACATTTTTTTTTTAATTCGAAAATTTCATGTGAAAATTCGAAGAATTGTGATTGATTTTTTTTTTTTTTGGAATTGAATATTGCATGTTCTTGATGATGATGATTTTAATTTTGATATTGATGAATGATGATGCAATGCATGCATTTTGTTTGGAAAGAATGGGCATTTTGCCAATATGAGATGTATGTATGTTTAGGATTTTTTTTTTGAAAAGTGGGACGGATTTTTCCTCCCGTTGTATGTAAGATGGATGATATGCATGTATGCATTTTTTTTTGAAAATGGGACGGAGTTTTTACTTCCGTAGGAATGCATCCTCTTTTTTTTTTTTGATGAATGCATTGGGACTTGCAAATTGTTTTCTTTCATGCGAGAAAAATGGGGCTATGCTCATTGTATGCTGTTATGCTGTCGAATTTTTTTTTTTTAATGTAAATGCAAAGGCAATCTTTTGACATTTTCTCTCCTTTTTTTTTTTTTTTACAGGGCGGAAACCGTTTTGTGACGGAGCAACTGAACAAGATGAAGACTCGAGGATCGGTGGAGTCTGTGATTGACTTGTGGGATCGGCTTCCGAATGCGGGCCGAGGAGCTTTGCCGAGTCCGAGACAGATCGTTGTCGAGACGGGGCTCTGGGAGTTTGTCGAGTGCTTGAGGGGACTGGTCAAGTTCCCTAAGAGCAAGGGCTTGATGTTTGCTCTAGCGCAGCATTGGTGGGATGCGACCCACACATTCCACTTCTTCGGGGCGAGGCGACCGTTACGCCTTCCGACTATGCCGCGATCACGGTCCGTCCTTCAATGGACGCAGATTGAGTGGAGAGATGGCTACAGCCGATGCCGATCTCAGTGCTCTTCTTGGATTTTCCCCTATTCCCAAAAAGGGGATGGGGATGGAGTATGCCGTGGTCTTCGGCAAGATCGTGGAGACCATCGCGAGTTACGAGGCCGGGAGGATAGGTTTAGCGCCGAGCGCATTGCTAGGTCCTTCCTCGTGGTTTACCTTTCTCGAGCACGCTCTTTGGGCATGCCGAGGGGACGGCAGCCTTTGCCTTGCCGAGGTCCTTGGAGGACATGGAGACGGTTGGAGATATTTCCCGGGGGAGGCCGGCCGGGCCGAGCCGTACTTCGCTCTTGATAGATACAAATGCAAGGCCGTGAGCTCCCCGTACCGCTTCGAGTTTGCTCGAGGTATAAGCTCTCTTTTGCTTTCCCTCTTTCCTTTGAGCACGCACTTTTATTTGCACCGGATTGATTGGATTTTTACCTTCGCAGTGTATGGGCGTTGGAGTTTTTCCACGTCACGGTGTGGAGGCAAACGAGGCGTACGCCGGGGCGTATCCGGCCATGCAGCCTTGGTCCAAGCATGCCCGGGAAAAGATAAGCTCCAGTGGGGCGTACGACTCGTGTACGCGGATTGCCTTCCTTGACGGAGGCCGAGACGGATGAGGGGATGATATTCTTCCCCGGGATCGCTGAGGTAGCGCACCGAAGGGCGCCGAGATCCGGACAAGGCAATGGAGGATTTTGAGGGGCCCGACTTGCGACGCCTACTATCTCGGGAGAGAGGGTGACGCGCCAAAGCATGGCGTGAACTCGCCTGAGGACACCGGTGGAGCCTCCCGCCGATATGATGCACTCCGAGCGATCGGTCCGTGACCTCGGGATGATTACCGAGCAGCCAGCACTTCTGACTTCGTGGCGATCGAGCCATATGCGACGTTCGTCTTGAGGAGGCCGAGGATGCCTCGTGTTTTGGAGAGGGAGGGGCTTGGGATCCCGCGGTACCCTCGGACGGATTTTTCCTACATCCAGGATGGGGTCCGATTGAGGGTGCAGATCCCTCACCCGAGCGGCTTCCACGAGCTTTCCGCCTCGTCCGGCATATGAAGGTATGGCTTCACCTTTTCCCCTTCTTTTCTTTCTTTTGTTTCATCATCTCTAGCATCACTTCTTTTTTTTTTTTTTTTTTGACGCTTTTGCTTTTGTGCGCTGAGGTGGTCGTCGAGACACCGACGAAGCAAGTGATCGGAGCCAAGAGGTTCATACGGAGGATGGTTGCTTGCGGGCACCTCAGGCTAGGGCGAGGAGACCACGGCCGGCACTCCGTCCGACGGGAGGCTTCTCCTATTCCCTGAGACTTCTTCCGAGACCCCTCTTTCTCCTCTCATTGATCACCGCGCGGCACCGCCTTCGGATCACGTCATTCTTGGGGATCCGCACGGGCAGTGGACACGTCGGCGGCATGGTGGGTCGTCTCCGTATGTTCAGAGTCTGACGCCTTCACCTTCGGATTCGATTTCTTCAGTGGATCCGGGTTTACCCTATCGCAGTGTGCCGCTTGGTCCCGACGAGCCTCTTTCTCGGAGATGAGGACGATTCTCGAGCCCGAGACTTTCGTGGCTCCCGACGAGGCGGGCCCGAGTCGCAAGAGGGGCCGGGGGAGACATCGGTGCCGGAGACTCCGATTGATTTTTTTTTTTTTTTTTTTTGAGATTTAGATTTGTACAGATCATGCACATTTTTTTTTTGATGTAATAATTTAGGATTTTATTTATGTTTGTTTGTTGTTTTTTTTTTTTTGCACACTCTCTTTTTTTTTGGAATGTAATAATTTAGGATTTTATTTTATGCAATGCAATGCAATATGAATGCAAAGTGTTGCATGAGCCTTGGTTTTTTTTTTTTTTTTGCAAGGGTGTTTGGTATATGGACCGGTTTGGGGAGGTTTTTGCACAAGTTTCGAGCAACCGGGACGGAATATTCCTCTTTTGGTGTAGCAAACTGACCGTTGCATTTTTTTTGGGGAAGCAATCCCATCCGCGCGGATAGGGGACAATCGACATTGTCCTTTAATTTTGGCACCGGTCTTGCTTTATTTCAAATTCAAATATCCTCTTCAACCTCCAAATTCAAAACAGCCATTTTCGGGAGGAAGAGAGAAAAACCATGGAAAGCCTTAGAAAAGCTCCCTCAAAATTGTCCCAAGAGTCCCAAATGTCATTTTTCAACAAGTTCAAGGATTGGTCCCGGAAATTATGCATGAGAGAAGGTCTTTCTTGAAGAACGGTACAAGGTACGATGCTTGTGGTCTCTCAAAGAATTGGTTCCGGATTATGACCTCTTAAGGGCTTCTTCTTCGTTTTGGGATACTAGAAGGCATGTCCTTTGCCTTTCCTTCAACGAGATTGTGCCGACTGTGGAAGAATTTCGGGCCTTGCTTGGAGGTCCTGAGGTGGAGGAGATAGCAATTCCTTTGTCCTGAGGAGCTTCTTTTGTTGACAAGTTGTGCAACCTTCTTCATCTTTCCCTGAGGAAGCACGAGGCATGATCCGCGGTCCCGACCATTTTGATATTTCCGGTCTTCCCGACAGATTTAGGGGCTTAGGCTTGGTGGATCACGCCTATTGGGATGCCTTTGCACTTTGCATGTTCGGCACTTTGTTCATGGTCTATTCCTTCGGGATTTGCCATCGATCTCGCCGGATGTTGTCGTTCATTGTCGCCCGGCGTAGATGTCGTTCCTTTGATTCTTGGGGAGACTTTTCATGCTCTCGACAGATTAGCTACCGGACGGCGGTACATGCACGGGGCAGCCCGCTTTCTTGACCCCGTGGCCGATGGAGCGCTTGGGGGTTCTTCGGGAAACCTCTCGATATGATCGTGCCTCGACTTTTGCCAGAGAGGTGTCGATGTAGATTTTGATGATCGTGGCTCGTGGGCACGCTGGATGGCGGGTCGCCGCACCGAAGATATCGATGGTTGGTGCCTCATCGGGTGGAGACTCGCAGAGTGCTTCAGACGGGTCCCATGTGGTTATGCTTCCGGGCTTTCTCACCCAGCTTTCTACATTCCGGCTCCGGTCCTTAGGCGCTTTGGCTTGGAGCAGTTCCTTTCGAGGGTTTTGATGATGTAGCCACCAGGGTGGTGGCTCCCGTTTCCATGGATGATCCCTCGGTGTTTCCATTTCTTTCCCGAGTATGGAGGTACGATGCCTTTCCTCCTGGTCATTCTCAAAGCGTCCGAGACCGGTGTTCCCGACCACTTGGTACCCGGATTGGTACGAGGGGCATCCGGGAGAGACTCAAAGTGGTTATTTTGAGACGGCGTGAGGCCATTGTAGGTGCGGAGGACCGATCAAGCTTCGAGAGGAGGAGGGCCGAGGCGAGGGCCAACCCTCATGACAGAGCGGAGACGCCGTGACCGATTATGAGGCTTACGTCAAGAGACAGGAGAGGAGGGCTCCTATGTTACCGCCTAGGTTACAGGAGATGAGGGATGACGCTAGGGCTACTAAGGCCCCGACAGAGGCCGGTTTGATAGACCCCGTTCCTATACCGTAGCTTGGTAGGAGGAATACCGACATTTTTCCTGGGCTCGTAAGAGAAAGACTCTGAGGGGGAAGAAGAAGGGAGAGGCCAAGCACGAGTGGCTTGGAGTGACTCGAGGTTTCCAAGTATCCCTTTCTTGCCATGACGTACACATTAGTTTGATTATGTATCTTAGTTTTCTTTAGCAAAGTTGCCGCTGTAGGAATGAATCGGGCTTAGACTCATCAAAGAGCTTTTAACTTGTAATGAATATTTGAATTGCTTTAGAGTTTTTCGAGACGCTTTCATGGTCTCGATCAATTGTATTGATGCCAAAGTATGGCTTTTATTTGTGCTTTAGACCGAACCGTTTCCGCCGCTCTACGTTCCCCTCATTTTGAGGAGCTCAGTCTTCGTAGTTCAAACCGGTGAACTCTTTTTTTTGTTTTTTGTTTTTTTTTGGTGCAACCTCGTTTTTTACCTAGGCCGCCCTTTTCGGGTTTCTAACCTAGTTGGGTATTACTCTTTAGCACTCTTTTTTGTTTTTTTTTTTTTGTTTTTTTTTTTTTTTTTGGTGCAACCTCGTTTTTTACCTAGGCCGCCCTTTTCGGGTTTCTAACCTAGTTGGGTATTACTCTTTTAGCACTCTTTTTTTTTTTTTTTTTTTTTTTGTTTTTTTTTTTTTTGGTGCAACCCCGTTTTTTACCTAGGCCGCCCTTTTCGGGTTTCTAACCTAGTTGGGTATTACTCTTTAGCACTCTTTTTTTTTGTTTTTTTTTTTTTTTTTTTTTTTTTTTTTTTTACGCGTAGTATCTCGCGCAGCCTTGTCACCATTCACCGGGTGTACAAAGGGATTCCCGTCGAGGTCCGCAAGTTGCATGGCTCCTCCGTGAGAAGATCTTCGGACGACATATGGCCCGACCCATACAGCTCCCATTTGCCGAGAGGGTTGATACGGACTGGGGCTTTTCTTTTAGAACGAGATCACCTTCTCGGATCTCCCGATGCTTTACTTTCTTGTCGAAGGCTCGCCATTCTTCCTTGGTAGGCCCGGATGTGTTCCATGGCCTTCGCCGGCGTTCATCTAGTAGGGCCAATTCGTCATGGCGACTGAGCCATTCGACCTCGTTGATCCGGCTTTCCAAAGAAGATACCTGAGCGAGGGTATTTCCACTCGATTGGGAGTACGGCTTCCATTCCGTATGTGAGGGCAAAAGGTGTTTCCCGCTTGCCGTTCCGACCGATGTTCTCAGAGCCCCGCAGTGCCAGTGTAACTTCTCGGCCAATCTCTGCCTTGGATGCCCATTTTCCTGATGATATTTTCCGTAGTCTTGTTTGCCGCTTCGACGGCTCCGTTGGTTTGGGGCCCGTAGGGTGATGACTTGTGACGGGTTATTCGAATTCCGCCAAAGAATTTTTCACATTCCCCTTCGAAGTGGGATCCATTATCTCGAAATGATTTCGCCGGCAACCCGTATCCGCACATGATGTTTTCTTTGATGAAGAGGGCAACTTTCTTTGAATTGAGGATTTTGTAGGATTTTGCAGAGCATCCTTTCCACTTCCTTCGAAGAAATGACCAATCAAGCGTCTCTTTAGGCTCTTCCGCAGCTCCCAAATTCACACTCGTCAAAATCTCTTCGGCACTTGGGCTCGATTTTCCTCTTCCTGACAACCCGCTTAAAGATTTTTTTTTTTGTTGTTTGATTTTTTTTTGTTTAATGTGTCTGCTTTCTTTATCTAATGAATTATTATTAAAAAAATTTTTATTAATTAATTCATCATTAGTTAAAGTGGCAATCAAGGGATACTCGTAAAGGTTCGTCATTTCATTGAAAACGAAAGGGAATACAAAGGCTTGCTGCGTACTCGTAGTCTTCAGCGTAAGGCCACCTGACGACCCTAGAGACTCGATCTTAACAGAGAGAGACTCGGGAGGACTTGTCCTAGATTGACACAAAGGGACGGGGACCAATCCAAGCTTGGTGATCATTTCCTCCTTGGTCGCGGACGGCCCGAGAGAGTTTCCCAATTCTTTAGCGGCATCGCTATTGGTGGCCTCATGACTCGGGAACCGTGGCCGTTTTTGTTTTCCTTTCTCAATTGCCGCTATCATCTCTTGACCGAGCCGAGATCAATCAGTCCGGCACTGACTTCTTCTTCGAACAATTGCCGCATAACTGCACCATCCCAATCATCCGAGGGAAATTCCGTGGCCTTAGCTTTTGGCACCGCGCCCGAATTCAGTGTTTCGGATCTTCCCCGGGCAAGAGGAATAGTGGTTGTGAGCTTCTCGAACCTGCTCCACTGTGTCGCACGCCCGAAGGTATACTCACTCTTCATGGTAGTGGTAGCCCTGTGTATCTTGGGTAGGTCCAGAACATTCTACGGACCGGGTTAGCCTTGGTTCCTCCGAACTTGTTGAGGCTATCCCGTAGCTTTAGCCATCCCGCCGTAGGAGCGGGCTCGTGATGTTTCCCGGTTGTGTGGGACCCTTTACAAAGTAGTCACCAAATTAGGACCGAAGGGGAGAGATTTGGGATTGTCGGCCGGACCTTTCCCCGTGGCGCCTTCAAATCTTTTTCCCTTTGCAAAGGTCCACCGGGGAGGCCTCATATCCTGTGCCGTGGCGAGTATTTTGTCCTTTCACTTCGATGAGTTTGAAAGTTCCTTGTTGGCGCTTCCCTGCACCGAGGCCGTAGATAGCTCATTTTTCTCATCATTTTCAAGACCGGTGGGATTTTATCCCGAGTGACCGTCGATCTATGTTGCACACTTGGGCCTCGGGAGGCTCGACCGTGAAGCCCGTTAGCATGTGACCTTCCTCATCATGTTTGATTTCCGTAATAGGTATTCCGCCCGTATCCGTGCCCTCTAAAGTGACTAAATCCCCGTAAATGGTCGTCGATCCCCATTCGAGACGAATTTCACACACCGGTGGAGGCTTGAGGCGACCCCTTTGACTTGGTGCAGCCAAGGTCTTCACAGGCATTGAAAGTAATCGGGATGTCGATAACCCGGAATTCCACAGTATCAATTTCGTCCAAACCGTAGGTCTAAAGTAGCAACTCCGAGGACTCGGCCGATGTTGAGTCGTAAGCTTTGATCGTGAGAGAAGAAGGCTTCAAGTCTCGTAGTCTTGATATCAAGCAAGCTCATGATCTTTGCCGGAAGAATGTTCATTCCTGACCCATTATCAACCAGACCCGAGGGAGGCGTCGTTCATCCAGCTGGATCATGATGAAGAGAGGCTCATTATGATCAGCCCCAAATTGAGGGAGGTCGAGATCTCGTGAAAGTGATTATGTTCCCGTAGTGGATGTTTCCAATCACCGTACTCACATCATCGGAGTAGCATCAATAGGCACGAGAGCGCGAGCTGTGCTTTCTTCCAGCCTTCACTATGGGGATAAGACGAAGTGAGTAGAGACCGTAGGGAAATGTTGGCCTCGTGTTTGCTTCAACCGAGTGAGCACGGGATCCTCTTTTTCGTGGTCCTGGAGTTTCACTGCCTTAGCATAGGGGCGGCGATCTTCTTTTGGTGCTTGATCTCGTGGCCTTCTTATCTCGCCTTGGGATTTCCTTGGAAGATCTCGCCCGCATCGGGTCAACAGATTAACTTCCTCATCGGCCGTCTCGACTAGATTTCTTCAATGCCGCTAACGTCAACGGGGAGCCCTTTTCGCTATTGGCCATTGGTTCTCGACGGAGCCCGGCAACGCGGGCCGAGCTTGAGCCGTATTGGCCTCTTCCCCGGGCGGCCCTTATAACCGCTTCCCAAGTCACGTGCTTCGAGCCTGGGGGTTGTGTTGTTGCCCCTCGGATGGCCCACGCAGCTAGGGCGTCCTCCGATTCACTCTCATGGCCGGCCTTGCTCATTGTTATCATGCAACAAGAGTCGCTATTGTCTGACTCGCGGCTTTTCGATCTCATCCCCCGGTATAGTGCAACCATTCCGGTTCCTTTCTCGTAATATTCGTAGTCGGAGATGATTATAGCATTCTCGCGTGGGAGGCGCATCCGTATTCATGCCGCTTCTAGGACTTCTCCGAAAGCCGACATACATTCGGGGAAGGTGACCTCTTTCGGGTAACCCCGACAAGGAGTGTTACTTTGTTCTCGGGGTGGATTTGATCTAACCATGGTTATTTTCTCATTTGGGCGGATGGGAGTTAATTTTCCTCTTTCGATCGTATCTTCGACTATCGCTGGATCGACACCGAAAACCCTTTCCCCAAAGCATGGTAGGCAAGTGTTGAATTCTAAGACATCCACGTGCTCGTATCCATGAAACTTCATGGCCTTCATGTCCTCGGTCTCGTATTCGTCTTCCGGTTTCTTCGTTGTCGCTTGCCGATAACCAACCATTGTGCCCGGCTCCCATGGGCTCATTTCTCGGCATGATTGTTCCGCATTGTTTCCGGATCGGGGCCTCGCCGACTCTTCGCTCTCGTCATCATCATCGTCATCGTCATCATCGGAATCGTCTTCCCATACCACCGGGATATCACCGAGAGAGAGCGACGGTCAAATCTGCTAGGGAAGAGGGTGCGTGCACCGCAGAAGTTGTCATATGCTCCCATTCCCTAAGTGATGGTAATCGCGATTCAGCCTTCTCCTCCCGTAAATTGCGGGGGAAGAGTGAGAGGGGGCGGCACATATTTGACGCCTGTGTAGGATATAGAAGGAATCCTCCTCTTCCGATTCTTCACCGTTCTCTGGATCATATTCGGCTCTCCCAAAGCCAATTTGCGTAAGTGTACTAGCTCCGCATGCTCTTCGGCCTCTTTGCCGATAAGCCCCAAGACAGCGCCCGCCGGAAGCTTTCTTGCTCGATTCTTCTCGATTGTTCTAACCATCTTGTATAAATAGTTCTTTCATGTTCGAGCGGAACAGCCCCAGCTTCTTCTGTATCGGCCTTCCCTTCACCCGAGAAATAGCGGGCCTCGTATTCTTGCAAGGAGTCTCCGACATGAGACCAAGATGGGTTGATTCGCTCGATATCCTCGAGGCCGAGGGGAATCCGAATCTCAGATCCTCGACGAGGTTGGCCACGGTATTTGGGGACCTTCATCAAGCATCTTCCCCGGGCGTGTGAAGATTCTCCGCATTCAATCATATTCACCTCGATTATGGTTCCGTGGCAATGATTTTTGATCGTGTTAGGCCCCTTCGGGGCCTTCCAACTTTCCTTGCTCTATTAGCCCCCGGATTGCCTTTTTCGCAGTAAAGCAATGCCGCCGATGTCCGTGAGCTTGATGAAAGGCACAATACTTTGTAGTATCCACGGGAGCATTCGGATTTCGGGTTGGAAATTCTCCAAAGGCCGCAAAGAAGCCTTCTTTCACCAAATTCCCTAAAGATGTCATTCAGTGGGCATTCCAAAGTTTTCGAGATTTATGACCCGCGGTCCGGGCTCGGCCGGTTTCCCGGGAGCAAAAGGAGTCGTGTTATTACATTCCCGTCCCGCATAGTTAATCATTTCTTTGCCTTTAGCAGAGCAGGGCGATGTTTGCAGGAGGAGCCCGATATCTCGTAGGCGTGCAAAGCAGCCTTGGCTGATCAGGCCTTTTCAAACTTAGCCGCAGAGTTAACCATGGCCCGCAAGTCCGAGTATGGGAAGTGACCGAGGGAGGCTCTCGCATGTGGTTTCAAGCATGACCGGAAGATGTCCAGCTTGTTCCTCTTCTAAGGAGGGATGGCCATTTCACCGAGTTTCGCATTCCACCGCTTGTAAAAGTCCCCAACATTCTCATCAGACGCCGCACCGTTGTTTGTAGGTCAACCCTATTTGTTTCCCATTCCAAGTTGGCCTTATATTTTTCTCGTGAAGGCATTGGTAATCTGGTCCCATGTGGCCCCGGCTTCGTGTTTCAAACTAAGAACCACTTTAAGGCACCGGACTTCAAGGATAGATCGAAATAGTCACCACCGCCGATTGGTACATCCTTTGGCTTTCATCGCCAAGGTATACGTGTCCAAATGGGTTTTCTGACATGCGGTTCCATCAAAGAGATCCAGATTTGGCATCACGAATTTGTGGGGCAGGGGAACAATGGAGTCCGGTCCCGTAGGCCTAAGGCGACTTTCGCGCCGCCCAGAATCCGCGCTTTCATTTCCTTGTGTTGTTCCATGAACCAGGCCGATGAGGGTCTTGTGGCGGAACCATGGCATTCAAGCTAGTGGCCGAGCTAGAGAGAGGAGCTACCACCGGAGGCAGACCGGTGGAGGGAACGGCCGGTCCGGACGTAGTGAAAACCTCCGTCCCGGCCGAGTTACCCTGGGAGCATGAGTAGGAGCCCGAGCAAAAGGGTAGAACTCGCGGCTTGCCGTTGGATTTTCAACCGGCAAAGTAGGTGGGGGCAGCCCCGATGTAGCCGGATAACTTGGATTTCCAGAGCGGGGCCCGTAAGTAGGCTTCGAGTGCGGGCCGCCGTCCCGATTGTTGAATTGCATGGCCGCTTGTGGCGAAGGTGTGTAACCCGGGGTACTGCGGTCCCGGTGATTCGATGACACCGGATGGAGGCTTGGTAACCCATAGAAGTCTCGAGTGAGGAATGGATTTGTGTGAGGAGCAATGAACTAGTACTGTTTCCGAGGAGGGGCTCCCGATCGTGGCCCGTAACCAAGTTGTGGCGGCATTCCGAACCGTGGCCGTTGCCGTGAAGGTCCTGATTGATCGGTTCCGAACCGAGGAGGGATCCCGATTAGCCGTGGCATTCCGAGATAGCCCCAACCATGAGAAGACATTCCGTACCGATTTTGCCCCCACCGATTCAGGCCGCTCTGCCGCATGGATCCGGTGGTCTCGTGGTCGGGAGCCGGCCGACCCGAAAATCGAGGAGCATGGGTTCTCGTAGTGGCACCATAGGAGGTGGGTGGCGGCATCCTCGGTGTAATCGTGGCGACCGAGAGTGGGGTTTGCATCCTCGTCTTCTTCCACGGTGAAGGTGCCATCCGGATTGAGGCCGGCGGCCGACCGTGACTCTTAATAGCCTCCATAAGGCCGTTTAGCCGTGCTTCCCGTCGTAACCTCATCTCGTTCTCGCTAACCGATTCCACCGTTGCTCGTCCGAGGGGTCCCGGAGGCGGAGTGACGTTATCCCCATCATTACCGGCCGATGCGTACATTCTCAAACCCGAGTCGGAACAAACGGCGAAGCCGACGATGCGCTTGACTCTTCCCAACCGATCAAACGGTGACCCGGTGCCCGAAACCAAGCTTTGTGCGGAGTCGCGGGGAAAGGACATGAAGGTTCGATGTCCTGGGAATGGAAGGAGGGTAGGTGTTTGGGCTTTAGGCTCATGCAACATGCGCTTATTTGTTCACGTTTACTTAAAACATGTTTTATTAACCTAATCGGTTGGAAAAGATTGCTCTTCTTTTTCGCAAACTACTCGATTCCCGGATCGCCGGGCCCCGTCACTACGTCTATAAGCCCCTCGTATTCCACCCGTATTTCGACCTCCCAGGTGGATGCCCCGGCGAGGGTCCTATAGGGCAAGCGGGTCCCACCGACCGAAAGAAAAACGATCCTAAAAGTCCGGCGGGTAATCGAGTCTTAACGAGCATTCGATGTAAATTACGGACAAAGCCGACGTTAAAGTCAAGATCATGTCCGAGGGCTCGACGAAAAGTCGGCATGATTTGGACCGATAAATGTCCAAGATCGATCTTGACTTGTCGTCGCTAAGCCGTAATTAGGCATGGAATAACCGTTAATCCTTGATGACTCGGTCAATGCCGGGAGTCGGTGTATAATTTGTGCCGCCGTAGCCGAAGTCAAGGCGCCGGCCAATATCTTGGTCAAAGTCTCGCGGCGGAAAACCGGCGTAACTTCGACCGATTAGCGACCGATTAGGGACCCGAGAGATATTGAGTCGGTATGCCGACAAAGGCTTGAAAGGAAAGGTCTATACACGGACAGGGCATGACACGCACTGCACTAAAACCAACCGGGTCTCTGACAAAGTGTGTCACGGACAAGTGCATGGTCGACACGAGGCTCCATGGGATGTTTGGGTAGTCCCGTGCTCATCCGAGAGGCGTAATAAGACCAAACGGACCGCGACAAGGATTTCCCTGTTAAGGACGTAGTGTGCAGTGTACGGTCACGTGCGCGTAGTGTGCAAGCGCCTATATTCTTTTCTGAGTAAAATAGAGATTTTTTTTTTATGTGTCTTAAAAATATGATGCATGATTTTTTTTTGGAAATTTTCTTTTTTTTTTTGAAAATCCCTTTTTTTTTTTTGAATTTTTTTTTATGAGCACATAAGCACGTAAGCATGAAAATTCCGACAGCTAGGGACATTATTCCGACAAATAAAATTTTGACTTTCTCCGAGGCGGCCAAAACAACATGAAAACCGTGCAAAAATCAACACACACACAAAAATGATTTTCAAGCCGGACGGAAGCTTGACCCTCAAAAGCTTTTTTTTTTTGAAAAACGGTGATACCGGTACGTGGGATTGTTAAACCACAATTTATCCCCGACTCGTGTTAGGAGGCGATAACGGGAAATTTAATGGTTTCCACCAATATACCGAATACCATTTTTTTTTAAAAAAAAAGCTTAGTCCCCAAATGAGTCGCCACCGTAACGATGGTGTTGCCTTTTCGCGGAAAAATTCGATTTTTGCGTTTCTTTGAAAAACCAAATAAAACCGGAAAAACGGAGTCGCCACGCCATTTTAATTTTGAAGGGCCAAAACTTTGAAAAAAGCCCGAGATCAGAGATTTAGGTTCGGAGGTCATGTTACGCGTCGGGAAGGACGTTAGTGTGCACTCCGACGCGCCTCGTAAAACGAGTCTTCCAAGCTGAAAATCATTTGTGTGTGTGTGTGTGTGTGTGTTTTGGCCAAAATAAGTTGAAACTGGAAAAAGTAAAAATTGGGATGTCTTTTTAAGACTTTAAACTGATCCCATGATTTTTTGGAGAATTTTTGGTTTGAGATTTGGTACTCAAAAAACCTTTTGAAGTTGAGAAGTCACTTCTGCCAGAAGGAAATGGCAGCAGACACCTGATTTTGAAATGGATTCAAGGGTCCTAAAACTTCATAATCTGGATGAACTCAGAGAATGAAAGTTTCTCTAGACTCCTTGAATAAACTTTGTGTGAAAGAAATTTCCATTTTGGAGAAGATTTGAGGGGTCAAAACCTTCTGGAAACCTCAGATATGAGATCTGGATTCCCAGAAGCTGATGAACTAGCCTCTGAAAGAAAAATT
This sequence comes from Adenophora triphylla var. japonica, assembly GCA_022495995.1. Taxonomy (NCBI): domain Eukaryota; kingdom Viridiplantae; phylum Streptophyta; class Magnoliopsida; order Asterales; family Campanulaceae; genus Adenophora; species Adenophora triphylla. Next base: position 36,333 of record JAFEMH010006433.1, read on the forward strand.
GAAAAGAGGAGTTTTACTCACCCAAAAATAAGGTAAAAATATGTCTGGAAAGCTCTGGATGTTGGCTACAAAAAGTGTTTTGTAGTCAACACCAAATTCCAAGTTCATCTGTGTCCAAAAATTAAGACCATGGACTGAGGTCTGAGAAAATTGCTACTGGACAGCAACTTCTCAAGAAAGAAAATATGATTTTAAGGGGGGTTTTGCATCCATGCTTGTCCCCATTTCCCTAGGTTTTGGTTAGTGATCACTAGACATTTTAGTGGTGAATCAACTATACCAAACCATCCTTGGGGTACATTAGGACTAAGCATTTCATTTGCTTGGGGAGGGGGATTTTACCCTTTGAAATCAAGATTTAGTGCTTGAAAATGGTTTTTTAGGGTTTTGAAAGTGCATTTTTGCAAGTAAGAAAGAAAAGCTTTGAAAATAATGTTGATCTTTGTAGAAGATCATCCATGGAGATGGTCTTCCATGGTGATCTTCTTAGATCTAGAGAAAGAAGATGAAAGAACTACATTTTGTAGTTTGAAGATGCATGCATGGATGAGATTTAGGGTTAGGAAGAGGAGGGTTTACCAATCTTCCTTGTGTTCTTGAGTGTTTGGCTTGAATGTATGAGTGTTTAGGGCTTTAATATGAGAGTGAGTGGATGAGTATGAGTTGGGAAAGATTGGAAAGAAAAAGGTGACAATTCTTGAGAATTCTCACTGTTTTCTCTCTATATTTCGCCAGAACTTCGTTGCATTTGTGTTCTTCCTCCTTATTTTTGTGACTGGAGGGCTCAATTTATAGCCCTCCTGAAATTGCAAAGTCATCCGCGCGGATAGGAACCTCAGCGTGCACTGTTCATTAAATGCAGCTTCAGGCTTTGGACACAAGGAATAATCTTTTCAAAATTCAAATTAAACAGCCAGATTATGTTCCAGCCATTGCCATTTTTGGTTTTCTTCTTTTGTTTTGCTTTTTGAGATTCTTTTTAAGGTTTAACCTTAAATAACAATGCCCATTTTACCCTCACTTTGTTAGAAATTTTAGGATAGTTAGGAATTGTTAGAAATGTTATAACTTTCGTTAATTTTCTAACGAAAATTCTAACAAGCTCAAATTGGAGCACTTACAAAGGGGTTGATTTTCCGGCCTCCTTCCCAAATTTCGGCGAGAAATTCCGGCATACTTCGGCGAATTTTCCGGCGAGCCTCGAAGGGGTAAGAATCTTTGAATTTAATCGCATTGTCCTGCTCATTTGTGTCGATACAATGTCTACCTCTAATCCTAAGCGTAAAAGGGGAACAAAGAAAACCCCGGTTCCACCACCGTTGTTTGATGAAAATAAATTTGTTAGTGTTGATGCTCTGAAATTTTTCAATACTTATGCCGGACGGAGTTTTAATGTAGAAAAGGGAATAGACATTACTGATATGGGTCTAGATGATATTGTAGCGGGGTATGGGTGGCAAAACTTATTGGTTGCCCCGGCTGAAGGGGGAGTCGCGAGTTAGTTCGCGAATTTTATGCAAATGCGGCTGCTAGAAAAGGGATACATAACACTTCTTATGTGCGGGGTATTGAGGTGGGGTATACCCGGGCGAGAATTATAGCGTATTACAACCTCCCCACACATGTGCAACCCGATACCTGTTCTTTCTTGCATCTGGAGAAACAAATGATGAACAACCCCAAAGCTAACCTCCATCTTATTGCCGGAACATTTGGTGGTCTTCCCCTTGACCCGACAGTGCACAAGGGGGTATTAATTGCCTCAAAACTTCTTCCCCCACGGATGAAGTATCTTCACAGGATTATCTGTGAGAGAGTCCTCCCATCTTCCCGACCTCACGAGGTTGGGTGGCGTCGAGCTGCACTGATGCACGTCATCTTGACGGGGCAAAACATTGACACCGGGTCAATCATTGCCCACGAGATCAACAGGACATATCAACAAATGGGGAAGAATAGTTACAATTACCCTTTAATGATTACGGGACTGATGGGGCTGAATGGAGTTAATTTCACTAATATCCCTAGGGACATAGGCTTGGAGCCTATCATTACAGAGAGAAAGATTAGGGATAAGAGTCACCCCAAGGGGTAAATGTGGTTGAAGGGAGGAAGAACAGAGGAGGAAGAAGAGGAAGAACAAGAGGATGATATAGTAGAAGATCGGGAGAGAAAACCCACTCGAGGGTTTGTACTATCTGTCGCATCGCTGGAGGCAATGGAGCCGAGGTTTGAGCAGTAAATTCACCACCCCGGGAGCAGAGACAGCCGCGACCGATGATAGGGTGAGAGCGGTTGATGATAGAGCGAGGGCAGAGATAGAGACGGCCCAAGCATGGCGGGCCCAAGCAGATAGTAGGTGGGACCAACTCTTCGCCGGTTGCCCCCTACCGGTTACACATGGCCACGCACCCGCCACGCTTCCCGCCAAGTAGCAGCAAAGAAGAGCAGCAAGAATTTCCCGTGGCTCATCCTGACAAGGAGAGCAGTGGCAGAAGCAGCAGCAGCTAGCCTCTGAGGCTCTTCTAGCCAATGGGGTTATCCGCCACGTTGATCGGTTGAGGTATCCCTACCCCGAGTTTATAGTTAATTGCATTGGGGACAATGCAATCTTTTAGTTTGTGGGGTGGGGGTATCTCGTGTTTTATTCTGCTTATCACCATGTTAGTTTAGGTTGTTCTTTGTTTTTAGTAAAAATTTAAAAATTTTTGTTCTCTTTATTTTGGGATATGTTGGCCTGCGTCTGTGATGATTGAGTGTTATTTGTTAGTCATTATGCTATTTGGGATTTGAGAACTAGGGTTACATTGAAACAATAAACCATGATTGCACCACCTCTCACTTCCATTTATCATTGATCATTGTTGTCACTCTAGGTGCCCTTTATGGGATCACTTGTGCATTCTCGGGGTCCCTAGAACATGGTTTGCATGATTGTCAATAGCACGTCATTAGGCTATTTTGATACATATGGCTTATTCTTTCAACCCTTTTGAGTGCCTTCAGCTTTCTACCCCAGTAAATAATAGTTTCCGCTAGAACCCTTGTTGAGCTTTAATAGAAAAGAATGGAAACTTAGACCACCATTCGCCATCATTTGTTACCTTTTTCCTACCCGTTTCACATAGTTTTAGGATGTCTTACCTTCCGGGAAGTGAACTAGGGAATGAATGGGAATTTGGGGTGAATTTGGGGTGAGTGGAATTAAATGCGCAATTTGGGGTCAAAATGCAAAATGGGGTGTGAAATACAATGAAGAGGGGCATAGAAAAAATAGAAAAAAAAAAAAAAAAAGGAGTATGTGTTTGTATATATGTTCTTTCAATTGAAAAAAAAATAAATAAAAAAAAATAAAAAATTCTTGCCCCTCCATTGTGTCAAAGGTTGGAAATTAGAAGAGGCCCTTAAATAAGGGAATGTGCTCAACCCGATGTTGTGTATGTATGCAAAAGCTTTAGTTTGTGGGTTGGCACATTGGGAAGAAAAAGGGTGAGCGGAGTGAATTATCATAGTGAGGATGTATACATAAAAAGAAGACTTCTTAGTTTCGCTTTCCGATTCGTATGTCCTTACCTTCGTTTGTAACCGTGAACCGAGCCATGCGATCCTTCGCACCATAACGCTTAGAGTCATATCTTCATTTCGTTATCAAGTATCCGGGTTGACAATTGTGTAAACATGCATATGAGTGTCCCTTTGTGTTTGTATTTGATACACATTATGTTAGAGCATCATTTAGTGAATCCATAAATAATCTTAGAGTGTGACAATGATCTACCAGACTTCACTTCATTATTCATGCCGCGGTGGAAAATTGTGGGTTTTTGCTTTAATGTAACGTTAGTTGATAATTCATGATTGCATGCTTGTGATTATTTTGTGTTAGGATCTGAGACTGTCTGGCCGACAAGATTCCCGTTTTGAAGAGAACATCCCAAAAATATTGTGTTTTGTTTTCGTAGTGTAGTTTTATTTTTTGTTCGATAGCTTAGTTTTGTTCTGTTTTACTCGGGACGAGCAAAGGATAGTTTGTGGGTGTTTGATGGATGTGTTTTTACACACCCATTTTACATGTTTACGAACCTATTTTAGGCTCAAAAATCCCGGGTTTTATGTTGTTTTAATATTGTTGTTGAGTGTTTATGAGTACAGGGGAAAAGGATGAGTAAGTGTTGATTTTTGGCAAGAAAATGGCATGGGAAATCAAGTTGGAGCGGAGCAGAGCAAGGAAATTGTGAAACAATTCGAGATGCAGTTTCTGGCAACCAGAGCGGCCGCGCTCTACCTCAGAGCGGCCGCGCTCCATTGAAGTTTTTGAAGACCAACTCTCGGCCAACCAGCTGGCGCGCTCAACTGAAGCGGCCGCGCTCAAGTGACGTCGTTTGAAGACCAATGTTGTTGTCATCCAGCGCGAGCGCGCCAACCCGCAGCGGCCGCGCTTGTCCCGTTTTCGCATCGATTTCGCAACTAATTAAGGGCGCCTTGACTTTTCGCACATTTTTCCCATGTATTTTGCCCTAGAATATATATACTTCAGCAGCAGTTTTAAAAACAATCTTGGATATTAGTTTTTGTTCTAGTTTTTGAAGTTTCGTAGAGAATTCTTGTTCATCAATTCCGGATCTCGCAGTTTTGATGTTCTTTTATTTTATGATTATTATGAGTTTTATTATGTCGTTGAGTAGCTAAGTTATTTAGATTTGCGGATTGGTTGTAGCGACATCGGATCTTTATGCTATTGATTTAATTCTTCCCAATTGATCTCTTTCTAGTTCTTCATAATATTAATCTTTAACAGTTTTGAGGTTGCAATTTCATGTTAAGATGATTTTGGCCTTTTAATTATTTGGGTATTGATTCCGCCATTAATTTGGGGATTGATACAATTGAACACTGTTTTGAAGATTAGACCTAATTGAGGCCATAATAGAAATCAAAAGGGTTTAGATTCAATATTCTAATGTGTTGATTAATTATTTGATTGTCATGTGTGGCCGTAATGTAAAACGCAGCTTGATAATAATTAAAAGGGTTGCAATCCGGGCACCACACCGTCCCAATCCTTACTTTTGTGAATGAATCCTAGATTTGAGATTAATGTTTTTAGCAATAAAAATAGCATAGGGTGAAAGTAATTGAAAATCCAATCCGTGAATCTCCGTTGTTGATCTGAGTTAAGTCGTTACTTTTGAATTGCTTTCTTTAGTTTTAATCTGCTACTTCTGTTTTAGAATTAGATTATTATTTCAAATAAAAAATCAGTGGTTACTTTATTCATTGCTTTAACTGCTCTTGTTTACCAACGAGTCTCTGTGGTTCGACCCCTGCTCGTGCATACTGCTACACCGGTAGTGAGTACACTTGCTCGGTTTTTATTACTAGAGGAATTTTTCTCCATCACCCTGAAAAGGTTGGCTTCCCATTATGTCATTTTAGGAGGCGACCTGTACAAGAAGCGGTACCAGGGACCACTCCTCTTGTGCGTCACTCAAGAAAGGGCCAGAGAGTTGATGACCAAAGTCCACAATGGTCCCTGCGGTCCTCATATGAATGCTAGAGCCCTGATGCAAGTGATCCTCAGAATGGGTTACTACTGGATTTCCATGGAGACAGACTGTGTCCAGCATGTCCGAGCGTGCGACAAATGCCAACGGTTTGCCAACCTCAACCATCTTCCGCCTCATGACCTGTACTGCATGACGACTCCTTGGCCGTTCGCAACTTGGGGTATTGATGTGATAGGGAAGATAGCCCCGGCAGGAAGCAATGGGCATGAATTTGTGCTAGTAGCAGTTGACTACTTCACCAAGTGGGTAGAGGCCAAGTCCTACAAAGTCCTCACTTCCAAGAAAGTGGCCCAGTTTGTCAAAGAAAACATAATGTGCAGATACGGGGTGCCCAATGAGATCATTTCTGATAACGGGTCACACTTTGAAGGGGACTGCGGTAGATTGCCGTCGAATTCGTAATCACTCGCCACAAGTCGTCCCCATACAGATCTCAGACTAACGGAGCCGTGGAAGCTGCCAATAAGACACTTGAACGATCATCCGGAAAATGGCCACCCGGGGTCGTGATTGGCTCGAAAAGCTGCACCCTAGCACTCTGGGGCTACCGAACGTCTATCATAACAAACCCTACGGAGAAACTCCTTGCCTCTAACCTACTGGATGGAACCAGGTGTTACCAGCTGAGTTGGAAATCCCGTCATTAAGGGTCCTCCTGGAAAACAGTGTCAACGAAGTAGAGTGGCTACGTAGCCGGCATGATGAGTTGGCCCTGCTTGATGAAAGAAGGCTAAAATCTATGGAGCACACCCGAGCCTACCAGAGGCGAATGGCCAGAGCATTTGACAAGAAAGTCAAAGCCAGAGACATTAAAGAGGGTGACTTAGTGTTGAAAGTGAAGCCCCTACCGTAGACAACCCCGGGAAAATGGGAACCCATTTGGATCGGCCCGTATGTGGTGCGTAAGATACTATCGGGAGGAGCCATGAAGCTTGCGGACACTGATCGCAATCCATTTGTCCACCCAAATAACGGTGATAAGCTCCGAAGGTACTATGTCTAAAAAAAAAAAGAAAATAAAAAAAAAGAAAAAAATCTTAGTGCAAAAAGAGTAATACCCAGCTAGGCTGAAAAAACCCAAAAATGGCAGTCTAGGCAAAAAACAGGTTTGCACATAAAAAAAAGGAAAAAAAATTTTAGTGCAAAAAGAGTAATGCCCAAACTAGGGCCGAAAACCCTAAAAGGGCGGTCTAGGCAAAAACAGGGGTTGCACATAAAAAAAAAAAAAGAAAAAAAAAAAGAAGAAAAGGCCAAAAGACCTAATCCTAATAGTTCACCAGAATGAACTACGAAGACCTGAGCCCCTTAGTCTTTCTTGTAATAGGGGAACGTAGGCAGCCATATATGGTTCGGTCTAAACAATAAATAATAAAGGGCATTCAAGTTTTCATAAAACGGGTCCTAATCAATAAGACATCTGAAATTTCCATGAAATTGTGTCTTGATTAATTTCTAAGATAATATCTCTTGTTCATTACAAGTTAAAAACTTCTTGATGATTTCAAGCACGGTCTACTCTTGACTCTGCTAACCTGCTACAAAGATCTAAAATACAATAAAATGCCTAATAAACTACTGTGTTTGCAAAATGGCAATAAGGGAATCCTAAGAAAAGATTTGTCAGTCGTCATTCACTGCGTCTTCTTTGGTCTTCTTCCCTTTACCTCGACCTCGTCGAGTGTTCTTTCTCTTCTTTTCTATGATGTCGATCTCCCTCATCCCGATTTCCGGTATCCTCACTGGAGCCTCCATCAAACCCGTGTCAATAAGTGCCCTCTCAATACGAGCACGAGTCCTCACTTCCTCCCTTTGAGCCTCAGTCAAGGGAGCGACTTCAGATAGTCTCTTGTATCGAGCCTCCATATCCCTGATAAGGTCACCCGACTGGTTATGGCGACTCGCCTTAGCTTCAGTCTCCCTCAGAGTCCTACTCGAGTCGCAGTCAGCTCCCAATAAAGCCTGACGTCTCTCTCCCAAGATGACCTGAGTCGCTCCTATCTCCCTCTCATACCAGTCCAAGTATGCCATGGTCAAGATGGTACTCTTCCTGCTCTTGAGAATGGCCCTGGGTGGGAAAGCAGTATATGTCCAAGCCCTCGAGAAGAACGGGAAGCTGGCTGGATCCCTCATGTCTAAAGGCACCACCTCCATGGTACGGATGTCCTCCCAATCACCCAACGGCTCCTGTAAGGCCCCGAACTGCCTGGATACCAAGCAGGGTATATAGAAGGATGACCAACAAAGCCCTGGAACCCTCACTGCATAGGACTCCTGAAACGTCCTCCAGATCTGCAACCTCCAGTGAGGTACCCACCAGCGAATATCCGAAGTGGATAACCTAGCCATCATCAGCTCCCAGTCACCCTGGTCCTGCCGCCTAGGCGAACCCCTCTGAGAAATTACCCAAGGGCACTGAGTCGGCAAAGCCCCTGGCAAAGCCCCAAGCCTCTCCTGCAGCCATAAAGTCAACATAGCTGGGCTCCCAGACCTCATGAAATGATCTCCCCTAGCCATCCTATCAATGCCATGCAGGGTCTCACCCAAAACCAGCGGGATAATATCTTTTCCAGCCCTGCAATCCCTGACCATGTCCAAGAGGCCACCATGACAGATCCCCACGGACTCAGCAGTGAACAGAGATGAGAATATGCAGAGGATAAAGGCATCCATAGCCACCGTGGTCGTAGCCATAACCGGGGACCCAAACCTGCCCAGGATATCAGAAAGGTCAATCCTGTCCGGAGCTATCATCATCCCCTCAGCCTCTCCCAGAGATATTTGCAGAAAAGATGCAAGCTTTGCCGCCACCGGCACGTCTTCGGTCAGAGGAATCGATATAGCCTCAATTTCTGGACCCCCAATCAAGGCTCGAAAGTCTTCATAGGTTGGGACAATCTCATTGTAAGAAAAGCAGTAAACGTGTCTTCGGACATCCCAAAACCTTGTTGCTGCCCTCAAAAGGTCTCAATCGGGCGGGAGATCCTTCAAATGCCATAAAGATTTGATTTTGAAGGAAGTATCGAACAGCCCCTTGTGAGATTGAATGTTATATCTCACCCAAGATTGAAGATCGGACAGAAAACGATCTCTCTTCCCCTTTTGCAATCTGACGAGCTTCTCCATGGCAAGATGATCAAAGTTGATGTCTTTAGGTCAAAAATATGCTCTGGGAACAGTTGGGACAAGTCTAGGTTGAAAATGAAATGAAATGGCCAAGCCTTGATTGTATTCTGAAAAAGACCAGTCCAGACAGAACTGTAAGCCGCACGGCCTCTTTTGCTCCCAGGACCAGACCGCACGGCTTCATTTGCCTGATGTGGAAAACAATCTGCAGCAACCAAAGTTGTTGCCCAAGAGGAGTTCCCACCCCACTTTCTCAATGAAACCTGTCCCAAAACATGTCCAAAGGCCATTCAAGCAGTTATATACTATTACAAATTATTTTGGCCCCGTTTCAGCCTCAATTCCAAGCAAAAAACTGCCCCGAGGCTCAAGTAATATGCAAATTCATAAAGCATAAATTAGAAAAGTAAATAAAACAGTAGTACATTGTTTTCGCCCCATCGGCGCCCAAATAAAGCAAAAAATAAACAAAATGTGCATAAAACTGTTCATTGTTTGTTTTCTTCCTAATAGATCGATTTTAAGGACCTCCTAGGCCTCCCATTCCTCCTCATCGCTACTCAGCTCATAGAAGCTCGTCTCCCTCATCAAATCCTCGTTGTCGCTCACATCGGAAAGATGGACATTCTCATGTTCATATTCAGCTAGATGCTCCAGGATGCCGGCATTGGGTCCCTGTCCCCGAGGAATGGCACTAGAAGATTACTCTGAGGCTGATGAGGTGGATGCCGTGCCCCCGACGTGCCTTCTTTTTCGCACGGGCTCCTGCACGTTCACTGCAGCCTTTGAAGTGCAAGCCAGCTTCTTCACGAGGGACCGGCACACATTTTTCTAGCCCCTGTTCTGCCTGACCAAGCCGTCATAAGTACGAGCTGGAACCTTAGAAAAAGAGAAGAAAATCTCAGAAAAATCTCGGAATTGCAAAAAAGCAAAAGAAATCTGAAAAAAAAAAGGGAAAAGACCCTAAAGTGTACTCACAGTGCTGTCTGGCGGCAGAGTATACTGGGGCTCCCTCGTGTCGGGGACAGGTATCCTGAATCTCTTCGGTACCCCATTGACTACATAAGAAAGGTGAGCAGGAGGCATCGGCGGGTCAGTAGGCTCGGCTTCCCCATATCCCTGAGTGACAGCTAGCTTCACTAGCTTCTGTGGCGTCCTCAACCGCTGCTCCACAAAGGTAGCATACGGGGTAGCCAAGTCAAAATACTCCTCAGCTGCTACACCTGCTTGATACCTCGCTATATCATCTGTCGACCAATCCCTGGGCTGTAGCATCCGTGCTGGAGGATTGTGAGGAGTGATGGCATCCAATGGAGGGACATGGCCATGCTACCTGGAAAAGCGGTCCCCCAGATAAATGACATCACATGTCAGGTCGGTCAACCACCGCCTCTGTCTAGTCGCCTCCACAGCATCCCCTAGCAGAATCTTCGGGTACCTCCCCCAAGGATAAAAGTCCACTCCATCGTGCCCATCCCTGTTGATGATTGGTCTCACCATCTTGTATTCAAAGGTGATCCGGGTCTTCCCGGTGAACTTGTCCCTAGCATCTCCCCTCCAGCGGATCATAGCGGGAAAGATGGTAGAATCACTCTACTGGTTCCACGGAAAGAACCTGATCACCTCGCAAAACCAGACCTGCATGTTCAAAACATAGAAGGGTCATTTCTCTCATAAAAGTCTCAAGACATAAAGGAAAAGAGAAAGGAAAGAAGGTGAGAATACCTCAAGAGCAAAGGAGAAGCAGTCCATCGAAGCAGCCTTATTCCGGCTGTACAAATCCAGGGAGAAGTAAAGCTCCGCCAATCCGGCCTCGCCCCAAGAGACCGTCCCAATCCCATCCACATCCTCCAAGGAGTCCAGAAGGCCCAGCATAGCCAAAGTCCCAGAGTTGGCAAAGATGGTGACTGACAGCATCAACCACAGAAAGGCTCTAGCAAGCTGGTGGGCAGTCACCTCATTGGCGGCAAATCCCTGCATGCGATTCAGGACTGCCACCTCGACGTTCCTCGTCTCCATCCCCAGCCCCTTAGGCTGAAGGTCAAACCCAACCAGAGCTCTGAACTCCTCCGCCGTGATATGGTCCCTCCAGGTCACAGGTCTCCCGGTGAACTGTAAGCCTGTGATAGCAGTAAAATCTGCAGGTATCACTGTAAGCTCCCCCCAGCTAAGGTGAAAGTTGTGGGTGGTGTCCCACCAGAAATCCGATAGGGCCTGGATCAAGCCCTTGCTCTTCGAGGTTATGTGAATACCTCTGCCAATAGCCTCAACGAACATATCAAGGCCGGTAGCCCTCACTAGCTGCTTGGGGTTCACCCCATCCTTCTCAAAATCAGGCATCCTCTCCCATAGTCTCACTGCAACCTCGGAAGGACCCCTAGATTTGTTCTCTTGTAAGAGAACACCACAAAAAATGTGTCAGTCCTTCATCTTATTTCAAAAGCATGCAAAAGTGCACATATTTTCAAAAGAAAAGCATTCATAAAAATTTCTAGCATCCTTTGCATAGAAAACGTGTCTTTCATCACTTGAAACACGTCATGTCAAGCACATTGCTCTCAAAAAAGCATAGAATCACAATTTTCAAAATTATTTGCACATGAGCATTAATTTTTTTCAAAAATGGCATGCATGAATCCTTTTCATCGTCCAAAATCCCGTTTCCTCATCTATGATCAAAAATTGACCTAGTTCTAGCACATGCAAGGACTTCGTCACATTTTAGAAAATTATTTCTTTATTTTCGAAAAAAAAATGGGTAATTCTCATTATTTTTCAAATAAATTGCACATGCATGATCGTTCATCTTCTTAGCCTCATAGGTTAATCATCAAGATTTCAAAATCATCATCAAAAATCCTAGGAAATTCGAGAAATTCCTAAAACTCGGGTCAAGCCCTAAAATCAATCAAAATTCAATTAAAATCGACGGAATCGAGCAAATTAAGAATGCTTACCCCAACCGATTGAGGATTCGTCGACTTGTGCTCCCTTTTGCCGGGATAAAGCTCTGATGGAGGTGTATTGAAGTCATACTTCCTCTCCGTTCGGAAATATCTCTCCTCCTCCTTCGAGCGGCCTCGGAGATGTTCCTCCTTGCTTACCTTGGCATCGGATTCCCCTCCGGATCCATCTAAATCAGTAGAAGCAAAGGGATGGAAAGATTTTCGAAAATTCTTCCTCTCTTCTCTTTCTCTTTCTCGGCAGCAGAGGGCGGCAATGATACCCAATGCCCGTTCAAATCTGATTTTAAATAATCTGGAAAAATTAAGCTTCTGGCCGTGCGGCCTCTTTTGCCCCCGTCACATGCCGAGCGGCTTCTTTTGCCCTGAGCAGAAATTACATCTTTGCCCCTGGACTTTCCACTTGGGCATATAATTCCTGTTATCCTTTAACCAGGATAACGTCGTTTCCCAAAAGATATCCGTTATCTCCTAAGCAAATAGACTTTCCTCCCCAGTCGCCTCCGTTACTTCCGTTATATCGGAATGACGCTAGGTGACAACCTCCGAATTGTCGAAATCCAAACTTTAGCTACCTCTATCACAGATAGTGAAGTACGCTCAAGTTCTCCAAACTTAAGCTACCTCTATCACAGATAGTGAAGTACGCTCAAGTTCTCATAACTTTAGCTACCTCTATCACAGATTGAGAAGTACGCTCAAGTTCCCCAAACTTTAGCTACCTCTATCACAGATAGTGAAGTACGCTCAAGTTCTTCAAACTTAAGCTACCTCTATCACAGATAGTGAAGTACGCTCAAGTTCTTCAAACTTAAGCTACCTCTATCACAGATTGAGAAGTACGCTCAAGTTCTCCAAACTTAAGCTACCTCTATCACAGATAGTAAAGTACGCTCTAGTTTTCCTAACTTTAGCTACCTCTATCACAGATAGTGAAGTACGCTCAAGTTCTCCTAACTTTAGGTACCTCTATCACGGATTGAGAAGTACGCTCAAGTTTTCCTAACTTCAGATACCTCTATCCACTCGATAGTGATGTAAGCTCTAGTTTCCTCAGGTGACAACCTCCATTAATTGTCAATCAGGTGACAACCTCCATTAATTGTCAATCAGGTGACAACCTCCATTAATTGTCAAAATCTCAAGGATCCTAGACATCATTCCTAACTATCTAGCGATGCTTGAACTACGATCAAGGCTTGATTCCTCCGGGATACGTAGGTAGCCTTTCATAAAAGGTCCAGCCATCCGACCACTTTGGTCACCCCCTTCCTTCATCACTCCTCAGTGGTAAGGCAGCCTTTCATAGAAAGTCCAGATATCCGACCACATCGGTCACTTCTAGTACATCCCCAGTAGGATCAGTCGCTTGACCTCCTAGGTCACTTTCTCTTCTATTTCCCCAGCAAGAGACCAGTTTCTCTTCGCCATTCCTCAGCGGATCTTATTCTGAACTACGGCCTGGCTTGATTCCTCCGGGATACGTAGGTAGCCTACTTTAGGTTCAGCCAATTCGTCACATGTGACACCCCCTTTCCCCGGTGGATTCCGAACAACGATTATGGCTTGATTCCCACTCGGGATACATAGGTAGCCTTCTAAAGGTTCAGCCACTCGACCACCTTGGTCATCCAATCCGTCTTGGCATTCGCCAGATCGGATCCTTTTCTATCGACAACCCCACTCGCTCTGTAAGTGACGTTACCGAGGGGATTCTGTAAGTACCCAAATCTGGCTCATGCCTTCCGGTTAGGTTTCCCGGCAATTTCCCGGACTTTTCTAAAGTTCAGGAGCAATTCGGGAACTGTTCCGAACCTTTCGAGGGATGAAGGGACTGCTTGGAATTAAAAAAACACGTTTTCCTTGTATATAAAATCCTTCTAGAAAGGCCACCTTGCATGGTTCTAGAAAGATGCTGAGTCATACAGGATAATGCCGCACGACTGCATTAGGAGAGAACTCCAGGCCGCAGGGCTTCATTGGCAATTTCCAGACTGCCTATAAATAGAGGCCTCCTCTACCCATTTTGATATACGAATTTTCAGCACCAAAACTCTATCCAAAGATCACCACGAAAATTCAGGAAGCTGAAGAGTGCCAAAAGCCACCTCCCTCCTCCTTGAAGCCTCCAAAAGTTGGTCCCTCCACTAGGCAAACTCCAAAGAGAAAGAGGTCACCACCATTGGTAACCTCTCACCCCCTTATCTTGCATTATACTTGTTTTATGTGATATGCTTGCTCCTTGCATTTACATATTGCTATATATTATTTGCGACTTGGCATATTTGTTGTTGAAGATCATATCTTTGAACATGTAAATCATTTTCCCCTTCCCCTTTTGCATCATTTGCATTAAAATAGCATCTTTTGCTCATAAAAATGTAGTCTTTGCATTAAAGGTGCATCCTTTGCACCTAAAAATCTCTTTTTTACATAAAAATGATATCTTTATGCATCCTTTGCACTTAAAAATGTAGTCTTTACATTAAAGATGCATCCTTTGCACCTAAAACCCATTTTCATACATAAAAATGCATCTTTTGCACTAAAAATCATTTCTTTGCAAATCAAAGTAGCATCCTTTGCATAAAAAACCATCTCTTTGCATAAAAATGCATCCTTTGCATTAAAAACCATTTCTTTACATAAAAAGCATCATTTGCAAACAAATAGCATCCTTTGCACCCAAAAATGTCATCTTTTCATTAAAAATGTCATTTTTATCCTAAACATGCATTCCCCATGTCCCCATTGGTATCCTTTGGAATGGACCGGTGTAAAGGTCCTATCTTTACATCGTTTCTTCCATTAAAGGTGCCACAATCTCTTTAGAAAGGGATAAACCTTGAACCCTATATCTCCGATTATCACTTGAGACGAGCATAATAGCCCCTATATAAGCTCAATCGTCTCAAGATGTAGGATTGATGGGCTAAGGACACTCCTTTTCTAAAGAACCTCATTTTGGACTATAAAAGAGAGTCCTTCTCTCGATCACGCAAGACCCAAGGTCAAATAGCGATGATCACAAGTCCAAGATGAGGACGGGATCAAAGTCCCGAACACATAAAAATCCAAGAAATCCCGAGCGATAACCAACTAAATGGTTTATACGTCCGGAAGACAACTTGGAACATCCCCCCTCTTTTCAACACATGCACACAAGAAAGCACGCAAGCAAGCACGAAAAATGGAATCTAGGGAGACTTGCTACGGCAAGGCACCTTGGGTGAACGACGATCCGTTCTTCCCAAGGGGTAACTTAACCTCCGAACCCTAAAAACCTTTTTTTCAAAGTTTTGAGGAAATCAAAATGGCGTGGCGACTCCGTTTTTCAAATTTAAACCGGATGTTTTCAAACTCAAGTGAATCCAATTTAAAAACACAAAATAAATTTGGGCACACATTCACACTCATGTCCATAATGGCTTTGATCTTTCGGGAATCGACTTCAATGCCTCGTTCTGTGACCATATACCCAAGCACTTTTCCCCTTGTCACTCCAAAGGTGCATTTAGTAGGGTTCAGTCTCATGGAATGCTGTCTTAGCCTCTCAAAGAACTTTCGCAGGTCGACAAAGTGTTGTCCATCCACACCTTTGGAATGGATTATCATGTCATCGACATAGACCTCAATTTCTTTATGGATCATGTCGTGAAAGAGTGCAGTCGCTGCCCTTTGATACGTAGCCCCGACATTCTTAAGCCCAAAAGGCATCACCGTATAGCAGTACGTTTCCCACGGTGTGGTGAAGGCTGTCTTTTCTTGGTCCTCCTCGGCCATCTTGATCTGGTTGTAGCCATCAAAACCATCAACGAAGGATTTGACTTCGTAGTTGGCGGTGGCATCCACCAGAATGTCTATGTTCGGCAAAGGATAGTCGTCCTTGGGACTGGCCTTGTTCAGATCCCAGAAATCTACACAGCAACGCACCTTCCCATTGGCCTTAGTCACAGTCAGGATGTTTGATAACCATGTCGGATATTCGATGACCCTGATGAATCCTACCCGCAGTAGCTTCTCAATCTCTTCTTTGACCTGTAGAAACCACTCTGGCTTAATCTTTCTTAGTTTCTGCTTTACTGGCTTGGCATCTGGTGCCAGAGGGATTCTGTGCTCCACAATCGAGCTATCTAGCCCCGGCATGTCCTTATACGACCATGCAAACACATCCATGTATTCTCTGAGCAGATTGATCAGTCTGTCCTATTCAGCCCCCCTAGAAGAAGTTCCCGATATGTGTCTCTTTAGGTTCCTCGACAGTACCCAAGTTAACACTTGTCAAAATCTCCTCGACACATTGGGCCCGGTTTTTCTCTTTATCGATAACCTGCTTAAAGATTTCTTTTATGTATTGTTCATTTAGTGTGTTTGCATCTTGTTCAAATAAATCATTATTAACTGTTGTTAAGTTGTTAGTTAATTTATCATTTGTTAAGTTGGCAATAAGGGGATACTCGAAAAGATCTATCATTTCATTCAAAGCGAAAGGAAAGATAACATTGGCTACATATTCATAATCTTCAGGCGTGAGGCCTTCAGATGACTCAGAGGACTGGAATTTGAAGACTCCTGACTCAAGCGACTTTTGACCCTAACGACTCTTGACCCTACACTACTTATTGACCGAAGTGTTTGACTGGGTTGGACAGGGGGTTACTCTTTGCTGCTGCTGCCCTGGGGAGAAGCAATCTTGTTGGCTGTCCCATCCTACTGTGCATCCTTCAAGCCTTTACTGCCTTTGCTGACATCATACCCATGGGGGAGTTTCAAATGATTTAGTGCAATTTCCTCTTCGAATTTGATCACATCCCATTTACGTCTCTGAGGTAATGGGACCAGTTGCACTTTCGGCATCTGAGAAACAGCTTTCTCCGTCATCAAAGTCTTCTGGTTCATTGACTCTTCTTTCCACATTTTTCCAAACAGGGGGTTGGGACTGATCTTCTTGAACAGTAAGAGCCATCACGAACACATTATGCTCACTGTGAGTGATGAAGGGTTCTGGGGAGACTTCCACCATCATAGCTTGGCTTACTTCTGCCTCACAATCTTTGTAAGTGAGTCTTCCTTCAGTAATCTTGACTATGGTCACTGGCTTGATATCACCGAAGAGAGGTCTGGCCTTGACAACATTAACGAAGTCGGTTCCTATTATAGGACCAAATTGCCCTTCCATGGCTAAGGCGTCAATCAGATCTTTCCATTCTCCCTGTAATTCAGCATAAGGAACATTGAATTCCAGGATGTCTATGATCTTTGGATTCCCAAAACCAACTGCATTTGTCTCTCCAAATTCAATCATATTGACCCGATTGTTGGCAGGAAGAGGATTCTTGACTGTATTGGGACCCCGAGGTGGCTCAAGCTTGCCTTCTTCGATCAGATGGGAGATCAGGAACTTCAGGTAAGTACATTCATTGGTGGTATGCCCATGGTACTTATGGAAGCGACAATGTTTGGACTCTTCCATTCTAACATTAGGGTTCTTGGGTTTCCAATTCTCCAAAGGTTTGATGAGTCCTTCGGCTACCAATCCATCGAATACTTTCTCTAGCAGCATTCCAAAGTATTCGGCAGTGTAGAAACGAGGCCTTAGTTTCACAGTGGCTTGACCTGAACTTTGTCCAATTTTCTCATTCTGGATATAATTGACTGCGCCGACCGTTTCTTTTCCCTTTACGGCGACGGCTGGGGTGTTTGAGACTAGTGCTCTGTACCGATAAGAGTTGCCTGTCCCTGCGACTGGAGCCATGTTAAAGGCATTTTCAAACTTAGTGCCGGCATTTACCATTGCCCGGAGATCAGGATAATAATAATTGCCAATCTGGACCCTTAACTGAGGCTTCAAACAGGACTGGAAAATCTCCATCTGTTCCTCTTCATTCAACGGGGTCATCATCTCACTAAGCTTCCAATTCCACCTCTTGTAGAATTCACCTACTTGTTCATCTGGACGCTGTAAAGTGCTTTGCAAGTCATTCCTGCTGGTTTCCCAATTCAAGTTAGCCTTGTACTTCTCCATGAATGTTTCCTTGATCTGGTCCCATGTGGCTCGGGCCTCTGGCTTCACATGCAGGAACCACCTAAGAGTTGAACCCTTTAATGATAGTTGAAAGTGATCGGCCATTTGTTGATACGTACAATCCTTGGCCCTCATAGAAAGAAGGTAACTTTCAATGTGAGTCCGAGGACAGTCTGTGCCGTTGAACTTTTCAATCTCGGGCATTCGAAACTTTGGAGGAAGAGGGACAATTTTGCTGGGATCAGTGATCTGATATGCTGTTTTCTTGGTGCTCAGTTCCCCAAACTTCTCTTGCATGGACTTAACTTGCTCCATCAACCAGGTGTAGACACCCCGATCTCGCACCCTCCGACGAACCTTGTTAATTGGTCTAAACCTTTGCAATTGACCTAGAACCTCGATTTGGCCACGCGGGAAGTCCGTTCGCCTTATCGGTGCATGATATGGAAAAACGGAGTCCAAATTCTTAATCAGGACAAAAAATCGAGTAAACGGACATATTTACAAAAATACGGACCTCGGGACCCCGGACCGAGGCCCGAAACGTCAAAACAGTCCTTTACCGACCATTTTGTGCATTAAAAATCATATTATGATATTCCTTGCTCATTAACGAATTTCAGATATACTGTTGCGACCGCAAAATTATTTCAAGCAACTTTGACGTTTGGCTCGCGAACAACCGAGACATCGAAGTGCGTGCACCGGAGCAGTTGCGGAGCCAAATAATGAATGATTTGCTGTTGAATCAAAGATGGGCAAACAAAAGCACAAATCAAAGCATCAATCCAATGCATGTGACTTTGCTTTTTTCCAAAATCAAGTAAACATGGGATTTTTCCCATTTTGCTTCCCAAGAATTGCCACATTAGTCATACATTTTCTTGTTTGACTTTCAATATCATTTCATGGTCACATGGTCAGCCTTGGTTGAAAGGACCACCCCACGTTTTACCTCCCAACTCTCTCTCTCTCTCTCTATTACTATCTCCTTCCTACTCATTTTAAAAAAGGACTTTGGACAACCATTTTCAGACATACTCCTTTCTCTACAATCCTACAACAACTCAAGCATTCAAGCAAACACTCGATTCTCTCTCTAAACTCTCTCCATTTCAGCCCCCCCCTACACCACCACACAACCACAATCAAACCACCTCAAACCACCACAAACAAACACTACTTCAAACACAAACACAACTTCAAACACAAACACATTCAAGTACACTCAAACACTCTCAAATAAACATAAAAAAAAAAAGCCTTCCCTTGGAAGCAAAGGAAGCACACCCTCACCCACCTAAACTAGGTAAGAATCCTCTATGTAAGTAGTAAGAAATGTAAGTCTTTGCATGGTTTAGTTTGGGGTCTAGTCATTAGATGGCTAGATCCCCATTTTCTTTTGATGTAGTTCTTGTTTAAGGCTTGAAATCCCCATGTAAATATGTTGTAAATGCTCAAACTTCTGATCCATCTTGTATATATATGATGCATGTTCATTTCATGTTCATCTCCAAGCTTTAAATGAAGGTTTCAAGATGCAAATGGAATTTCTTTCAAAGTGCTCACAATCTGTCCACTTCATGCTCTCTCATGATTATCTGAGTTTTGGTCCACATTTGTTCATAAATAAACACTTGATGATGTTCATAATATGTTAGAGTACTTGCATACTCAGTTTCAAGGTCTAATTCCATGTTTAAATCATGTTTTGAAGCTTGTTTCCATGATCTATGTCTGCTGTCCAGTAGATTCTGTTGCTGACCACTTTGTCTTTCCATGCAATAAACATGAACTACACTTGATTTCTGGGTTTGAGTTATAGAACGAAATTTGTTCTTAACATGATAAGGAAAATACTCATGCCTTTTAAATAATTTTGTGACCTCAGGAAAGACCTTTTTCCATTTTTATTCAAGTGCGTGCTCTCAGAATTGAAGCTGTCCTGGTTCTGACATTAGATGTCAGAGGTGTTTTGAAACCTTTAAACTTGTTTTCTAGACTTCAAACTTCCCAGGATTCATATTTGATGTGTGGTCTTCAACTTTCATGTTTTGAGTTTTCCAGGATTTGCATGTCTTCATAATGTAAATTTCGAATCAAAATGAGATGTGCTCTGTTTTCCTGTTTTGGGCAGATTTGACTTCTGTGTTCATGGCATGATTTCAGCTCCATAAATTAATCCATAAATCCTACAAATATTCATATGTGTTCTCTAACATGTTGGGAGTCAATCCCAAGTTTTGTTTCTGGATTTGGATTAGTTTTGGACAGGTACATTAACATGAGACTCTGCAGCAGTCCTTGAACCACAACATGGCTTGGCTTGGACATTCATTTATTCATGGGATTTGTCTCCCATCTTTTGTGTATAATTTGTATAGTTTGTACATAACCCCCTCTCCCCTTTTCCTGTTTTCTTTTTCTCAACGTGATTCAAACTATTTTCAAAACCAATCGGGAATCCACCCAAACTGATTCCCGGTTGCGATCAAATGAACATACCTAGATTAGGAGACTCCCGTGTACATAAACACATATTTTCTAAAGTTAGGGCATAAAAGGCATTTTGAAAAGGCAAATTAAAATCAATCTAGGACGGCGTGCATGCTAGAGACCGAAAGGGCGAGGAGGGTGCCTAACACCTTCCCTTCTCGTAACTTAGCCCCCGAACCCACTTCTTTTCAAAACAAAGGTTTTATCTTCATTTTTCCTAAAATAAAATGGGGTGGCGACTCTTCTGATTTTCAAAACTCGAAAGGGTAACCATTATGAGAAACCGAGTGCATTCGACGCACATTAGCACGAGGGAAACTCGCCGTTTTTGCACGATGACGGGATTCGTTCTCGAGCGCGGGCTCTCACACCAGGTCATATTGGGGTCAGGTGACGGTTTTGGATTGCTCGATTCCGGAGTAGGTTTATCAGACTTGGGTGGCAGGATAGTAGGTGGTACATTGGTAGCTGGTACAATGACTTGGGGATCTTTCGAAGGGAAGTAGGTATAAACTTGACCTGGTCCCGTGTTTCCGTAAGGCAGGCAGGAGGCATAGGAGTTAGGTTCATAGTTACCAGGGTAAGAAAAGGGATAAGGAACCTCGTGGGGTCCTATTGGCAAGGTTGGGGGGTGGAAGATTTGCTGTGGCAGAACAGAGGTTAAGGAGATCACTGGATTGGTTCTGGGGTCTGGAGATCATCTGGGATGGTCCATACTGAGGAGGGGGAGTAAATCCCATGGGATAATGCAGAGACTGAGTGCCTGGGGTGGCCGTGGCATTTGCTCTCTGTTGGTAGGGAACAAAGCTGGGTCTTATCTGAGGAGGCGAGGGTGTTGGAGACCTGATAGCCTGGGATGTTGGAAAGGACTGAAAAGGGATAGTCCTTGGCAAGGGATCATAAGTGGATGGAGGAGGGCATTGGTTATAGGATGGAGGAGCTGAGATTGCTGCTTCTGGAGTCTCATCTTCTACCATGACCAAGGAACCATTGGTTTCGACCACTATCTGAACCCCATGACGACGGAGCACATCGATAAGCATGTCTTGCTGTTCCTCATGGACCTTACGACTGTTTTCCAAGGCTAAGGCTAGCTCTTCTTCCCTAGTAATCGGGTTACCCAAACCACTGCTATTTTCTGTCAAATCTGCCATTCTGACTCTCTGGGCTGACAAGACTGAGGATTCTGGCGAGCTATCCGAGAATTCTGCACTGACAAGCCGCTGACCCGGTATTCTCACCCACTTTTTTCTCGCTGCGGGAAAGGGATAGGTAAGGTTTAGACTCTGGGGTAGGTGTTTAGGCTGAAGGCTCAAGCAATATGCAAATTAAGAATCTTCCAGTTTACTTAAAACAGTGTCTTTTATTTATTTCTATTTGGTTGGAAAAGGGATTGCCCTTCTTTTTCGCAACTACTCTAGATCCTGGATCAGTGGGTTCCGTCACTACGTCTATAAGCCCCTCGTTTTCCACCTGTATTTCGACCTCCCAGGGTGGACAGCCCCGAGCGAGGGTCCTATGGGGCACGCGGATCCCACCGACTGAGAGATAAGAACGCTCCTAGGGTCTAGTGGGTCATAGGAACTTTTAACGCACGAGCGATGCGGATTATAGTCAAGGCAATGTCGGGAAAGTCTCGTCTTTCATCCTTAATGGAATTTCGGCAGAGTTTCGCTTGCACGATTGACGTTTTGACTTTGGCATTGTCCAAGAAAATAATAGGCATGGGTCGGATGGTAAAAGGCGAATGACACGGCATCACATTGAGCTTTGTTACATACGTTGCGTGAGTCAAAGTCAAAGTCAATGTCGGGTCAAGATCTTGCCAATTTTTCCTTGGCGGAATATCGGCAGAGCTTCGCTTGCGCGAAAGATCTTTTGATTTTTGGCATGGACTCGGGCTTGACTCTTACGTATCCCGTGCGGGTCAAAGTCGAAGTCAATGCCGGAGTCAAGATTCTGCCAATTTTTCCTTGGCGGAATTTCGGCAGAGTTTCGCTTGCGCGAAAGGATCTTGACTTCCGTCATGGGCTAAGGTTTGACCTTTACAGGGGTATGCAATGAGGTTATATGACACGGTCTAGACCAAAAACCAACCAAAAAGTCACGGTTTTAAAATGTGTGACACGGACTAGTGCATTGGTCGACACTGGCTGCCACGGAGAGTTTGGGATGATTTCGTGCGCGCCCGAGAGCATCGTAATGCTGTCCGTGACTGCAGCTGAACAACCACCCCGAGTTAAAAAGGACGTGCGTGCAAAGTGTACAGGATATAATGGTGCGCGTAGTGTGCGGCCTCCTAAAAATGTTCCTTTTTGAGTTAAAACAGAAATTTTCAGAAATGTGTTTTAAAGGAATAATTTTCGGGACTGGGGAAATGCAACAATTAAGCACGTAAATTTTCTGGAGCCTGGTCATTCTTGGAACTGAATAGCCTCAAGCTGCCAAAGCTGCCAGATTAACCTCAGATTTGGGTACTTACAGGGTTCACCTCTGAATAGAACTGAAAATCTTGACCTCCGGCATCTATGGAACAGCTATAGGTTGGTTGGTAGTTGCTTTCAGCAGAGCATCCTCGTCATTAGGAGACACTGCCTCATGTCTATCTATTGTCAATACGCAATACAGAAGAGTTCCTCTGCCAAAAGTTCCATTATTGCGACCTTTAGCACCATTATGGCAGGCATTGGAGTTTTGCTTTGCTCAGCCATCCTTGGTCAGCATTTGGGTCTACACAGAAACATTTGGGAGGATTGGGCCTGCTAGGGATGGCTTGAGAAGGATGAGTGGGGAGAAGCATGCCAAGTGTTTGATGAAATGCTTGAGAAAGAGATATTTGACTGCTATTAGTATAAATGAGGAGAGAGAGAGAGAAAGAGAGAGAGAGAGAGAGAGAGAGAGAGAGAGAGAGAGAGAGAGAGAGAAACCTTTTCAGCAATGACATCTTAGATCAAATGGGCATCTGTGGATTTGGAAACTGGTGTTAGAGGCAGCTTGGGTGTCAAAGAAACTGACTTCTTGCCTCAGGACTGATTTCAGGTACTCCGTTCTCATTCGTGAAGTTTGACCTTCAGCGGTTCTTGTCCAACAGATTCCTTCTGCAAAGTGGATGCAAAAGCAGAACGATCAATAAATTCAAATGGTTATATCTATGAGCATTCGATTAAAGGGACATAAAGGGATTTGACTTTGATGTGAAGCAAGAGCTTGTGGAGTTGGTTGCTCCAGCCTTAGGAATTGGGAAATTACTCCAAGGTTTGGGGACGAGGGTAAAGGCTGCTTATGAAGTAGGAGGTGGAGTAGCAGAACATGCAATTTCATCAATCAAGACAGTTTATTCATACGTCTGGAGAACAACGAACATTTGATTAGTTCAGTAATGCACTTCAAGAAAGCATGGAACTTGGAATAAAACAAGGATTTACAAAGGTTTACTAATAGGTAGCATGGGTTTAGTCTTTGTGGCTTGGGCATTTATATCATGGGCAGAGAAAAATTCTTATTACTGAGAAAGGAGAAAGTGGTGGCCGTATTTTCGCTTCCGGTATCTGTCTCATGATGTCTAGCAGAAAAGATTCAGCTTGAAGTTGCCAACTTCAGCCTTTCAAGGCTTCATTTTTAGACTCCTTGGACCATTACAATTTTTCGAAGAGGCAAGAAACCGAAAAATCAGCTCGTAAAATAATATCATTTAACCCCTACGACCTGGTATTCGGAGCATCTGAAAATTGCACCAGCATTAATCCCGTGGAGTTGTCTCGCAATATTTTCTGAAATCGAGATAAACTGTATTACAGACATGATTCCATATTTAACTGGAGGAGTATATGCATATGGAGAGAGAGCTTAACCTTATGGCAACATTTTTCAAGCTGCTGTTGCTTATACGAAGAAGATTGGTTCCCACCGCCTCAGTAGACCCGGAAGGTATCCATATCCTTTTTTTATTTATTTGTTTTGTAGTGATGCATATGGGACTATGCATTGTTTTGTGAGGGGTTGGGGTGTACCTACATTTTGTTGTGTATAGTTGTTTTTTTAGAAAAAAGATAATAATAAAAAAAAGAGAAAAAATTAAATAAAAAAAAATATTTGAGAGGCTAAGTGAAAATCCGAAAGGGCACTTAGGCAAAAGGTGAGAAAGTGAAATTTGTGAAATCTTTTATATCACCAGAGTGGAGACATAAGGGAGGTTTTGGAGTATCGGGTAGGATCACTATGGAGTAGGAGGTTTGGATAGTGGTGCCTAGGATTTAAAAATCCTCGTTCACTGTTGGAGTTATAAGGGGTGTTGATGCTTTTCACGAGGTGAATTTTTGCTTAAGGATCGCAACCTTAGCAATCATTTCTTTTTACGAGGGTGTATGCAGTGTGAGCCAAGCGTGGGGAAAACATAGGACATATTTACTTCCTCTTGACTTTTATTTGTGTGGACCTTAGTTTGAATACCGTTTTATTTTGGGAGTTGGTATCAAACTAAGGTCATTATTTTCATTGTTTATATTTTGGTGTTATAAGGAGACGGAGTTTCTATTACTCCGATGGTTATTATTTGTCTTTGACTTGTGTTGGCGGATTAGAAGAGACTAGGAATCATTTACCCTCCATGCATCTGTTTTAGACCGATGTTAGATTGGAGTTTAGGATATTACTTAGGGACGAGTAATGGTCTAAGCGTGGGGGTATTTGATAGGACAGATTTATACTATCTATTTCTTATGTTTCCCGTACTTATTATTCTTTATTTCCATGTATTTAGTATTGGTTTGATGTATTTTGAGTGAATTATGTATTGTGAGGATTATGAGAGAAACAATGTAATTCGAGAGAAATTTAGAGAGTTTATTGTGTAATCGTTTTTGGTTCTCAAAGAAGCTCAAGATCATCATCAATGGAAGTCAATAAAGTCAAGACAAAGTCAATCAAAGAAGACCCGAAGCGAGTCAAAAGTCAAGCCAAAAAGTCAAGATTAAGAAGCTGAGGATTGTTCTATAAATCTGGAAAATTTAGGGACCAGACTGAAAATTTGGAAAGTTCAGTGACCAAAATGCAATTCTGAAAAGCATGATGACCAAAGTGAAAAAGGAGAAATTGAAGGATGATATCACGGCTTGTTGCTTGCTACAGTGCTCGTTTGGACTTTTTCAAATATTTTGTTTTTATTTTCTTTTTCTTTTTCCTTTTTCTTTTTAGTTTTAGGTTTATTAATTGGAGTATAAATACTTCTTTTAGAATTTTATTAGGAAAGTTCTTATTTTATTTTCTTTTTAGGTTTTCTCTCTAGAAAAACTTTTTGAAGCTTAGAACATCCATGGAAGCCTAACTCCATTGCTTTGGATTGTAAATTTTGAACCATCTTGAACATCAATTGACGTTTGATTCCTTCCTATTATTTTTTTCTAATTGCAATTTTACTTGTTCTTAATTCAAATCTATTTCTAGGGTTTTGAGAAATTTATCAATCTCTTGATCCTTTTAATTGATTATTGCTAGATCTCCCTTTTATCGTGTCGGACTGGGTTTTCACTGTAGCACCTTCGCAATTCTTGTATGTGTCATCTTGCATTGTGATTAAAGTAAAATTGGCTTTAATTCTATTTGAAATAGTAATAGATTAATTCCTTGATCTTAATCTCTTAAAACTTTCATCAATTAATATTTAAAATCTTGACCGTGTCGACTAGGTTTTAGTATTTATTAGGATTATTAGTTGAGCGTGTCATTGCTAGTAATTAGTACCAAAGAAGAGATAGAGATTTTATATCTCGTGATCAAGTAATTAGGGAAAAGTAAGAAAGAATCATTCCGGTGATATTGATTGATAGACGGGGATAATTTTGCTTGTCCAAAGTGTTCTTTTACATAATTGTTTGCATCTTAGATTTTAATTCCCGTCTTAGGAATTTAATTCAACAACAAACAAAATCCCCCCATTTGTGTGTGACTAGTTCGTTTGCAATACCGTTCTTCAGTGATTCCACTCTGGACTTATCTTTGCTACATTCTTGTGGCCAAGTCCCGGTTTAATTTAGTAGGTGTGCGACTAAGCCTACCAGTTTAATTTAGTAGGTGTGTGACTAAGTCTACCAAAAGTCGGGGGCCACTGAACGATATAAACCGAGGTACAAATGTGGATCATGGTCGGGCAAGGCCTAATGGATTGGGCCTAAACTATAATCCACACAAGTCTCACTTACGACAAAGGGAGTGGGCTCTTCGAGTGGGCTCTTCTTACCTTTGCTCGTTATGCTCCCTCGTCATTCCTACTATGTTGACCTAGATATAGCAGAGCGAATAACGACCAAGGAACAGCAAAACTGTATGCCGACGAGGCATAATCTCATATGCCGAGCAACATTCAACAATGCCAAGCAAGGCCTCCTTTGAAGACGAGGAGCCCCTCCTCGGTTATCAAAAAAGCAAGAAAATGTGCCTCCCTATCCCAATTTTCTCTCTTCCTCGACATCAAATAAGGCCGACCTAGCATTAATTGCCGAGTAGCTCTTCTCCAAGGTGCACGTGCATAATATATTATCTAATCATACCCAAATAAGGAATGTGAGCAGTTATAATCCCACTAGAATTATAACCACCTCTTACACGCTTTCTTATTCAACAAGGATTCTACAATGCTATTCCTATAAATAAAAGTCATAATTCTCATTATTTTGGTAACACATATTTTGAATCTAAACTATTGTCAATTGACTTATTTCTCTAAACACTAATAATTACTCTCATGTCGGAGAGCCTTCGCCGGTGAAACTCCGGCTTGGTTTACGTGTTTTTTCTTATTTTTTAGACTATTCAATAATACATGATACAACATGCCGCTGAATTTGAGGTGATCCGAACGTTTTTTACATCATCAACAATAATTAAACAAATCAAATTGATTTCACTTTAATTTTAACTTTTAAAAAGAAATTCAAATATAACAAAACACTACTTCAAATGACCAAAAAATATACTCCCTCCGTCCCGCTTATTACTTCACCATTTTGGCTCCGGCGCGCAAATTAAGGTGGAGAAAATGTTGTGAGTGTAATTTGAAAATAGGAGAGAGAATGAGTGGAGGGAATAGTAAATTATAATGGTGTTGTGAGTATTAAAATAATGTAGGAGAGAGAATGAGTGAAGGGAATAGTAAAGATTCCTTTGCCAAAAAAGGAAAGGTGAAGCTTTCAATGGGACACCCAAAATGGCAAAAAGTGAAGTTATCAGCGGGACGGAGGGAGTATTTAGATATAAACCCCGTGCATATTACTACGGGTTGACACCTAATGTAGGAGTATTGACTTATAAACAAAATTATCTTAAAATTGATGAACTTTTCTTTTTGGTACAGCCGGGCTCCTTATTATTATGCTTCTTGCTTTTCAGTATCACTTATGGCACGTATACTCCCTCGTTCCACTTTTTAAGGCTCAAAAAATAAGTGGGTTAAAAAATTAAGAAAAAATGTAAGTAATGTGTAAGTATCATGAATACTCCCTCCGTCCCACCAATTGCTTCACCATTTTCCTTGGGCACGGGAATTTTGGTAATGGGAGGGAAAAAAAATGTTGTGAGTGTAATTTGAAAATAGGAAAGAGAATTAGTGGAGGAAATAATAAATTATAATGGTGTTGTGAGTATTAAAATAATGTAGGAGAGAGAATGAGTGGAAGAAATAATAATATTTTATGTCCAAAAAAGGAAAGGTGAAGCTTCTAACGGGACGCCCTTTTGGGTAATTGGTGAAGCTTTTATTGAGACGGAGGGAGTATAAAAAATGAGATAAAAAAAAAAGTGAGAAAGAAAATAGTTAGTGAATAATTATTTTGCTTATGACATGTAAATTTCATAAATAAAAAAGTAATAAATATTATTGGCTAAAAATATAAAAATCTATAATATACATCTAATGTTTTATTAGTGAATAATATTTTTAGTATGTCCTTAAAAAGTAATCTTTTTAGTTATAATTAATCAATATAGTAACCATCATTTTAACTAATATTATTAACTAATATTATTGATAGTAATAATTAGCCTGTATATAGTAACTATTATTATATATACTAATAACTATTATTATAATTAACTCATACTATTAATAGTAATAATTAACTTATATAATAACTATTATGATTAACTTATAATATTAATAATAATTGTTAACCTATATATAGTAACTTATAATTAACTAATACTATTAATTAATAATAATTAATCTTTATATAGTAACTATTATGATTAATTAATAGTGTTAGCTAAAAATGAGAATATTAAAAGTCAATTAGATTTTGGTACGGTGATGACGTAATTGACTTCTCTCAAAAGAAGCTTTTGCTAATATATGCCCATGTGGTGAATTCATACGTTTCTGCGCCAACTTCAATATATATATATATATATATATATATATATATATATACTCCCTCCGTCCCGGAACAATCTTCACACTTTCCCTTTTGGGCGTCCCAAAACTTACTTCACACATTTAAAACTTACCTAAAATGGAAAGGAATCTTTACTATTCCCTCCACTCATTCTCTCTCCTACATTATTTTAATACTCTCAACACCATTATAATTTACTATTCCCTCCACTCATTCTCTCTCCTATTTTATTTTCACACTCACAACACTTTCAATATAATACCCCCTCCTTAAAACCAGTGCAAACAGTGTTTGTGAATCATGTTCCGGGACGAAGGGAGTATATATATATATATATATATATATTTTGGTGCTAGTTCAAAATATTTTTTCATTTTAATAATTATCAATAATAATAATTGTAAATTTCACTTTTCACTTAAGTGCAATATTCTAGTAAATTAAGTTATCACTTCATAAAAAATCATTTTTTTTTTCAGAAATGGAAGATGTTTTAAGTAGAAAAGCAATATAAAGTTGGTCAAATTAAAGGACTACGAGTTAACTCACAAGGGCTCCATCATCTCCAATTCTCCATTAATTGTTATTGCTGCTCAAAATGAATGCATGGAATTAGGTTTTGCGGTGACGGATTTGAGACATTTTTTAGTGAATTTACAAATTACATTATAAAATTTTAAAATATAAATTGTGAAGCGAAAAAAAATGCTTATTGTGGGACTTGAGCGCACAAAGTCACAAACCATACTCGAGCTTAAGATCAATGTCCCAATTTGCAGGGATTTTCTTAGGTTTAATTCCACAGGTCCCCCCAGCCCAAACCAACCATTCTGCATAAAAATCCATGATATTATAAAGTTTTGCCTAAATCATTATTTCCTATAAATCCAAACCCCTTTAACCCCATCAAATACTAGAATAAGCCCGTGTTCGAGGACACTGTTGGGATTGAAGTCCTAAACTATGAGGAAGAAAAGGAGTCTAAGTCGGAGAAGTTGGTGAGATCAAGGAGGAGTTCGAAAACGTGTTGCTGGAGTCATGGGCGACCGCCCATGGGTGGTGGGCGACCGCACACATGAACAGAAGGAATGGCTCGGGGGAAATTCTTCATGGGCGACCGCCCATGGGCTGTTGGGCGACCGCCCATCTGTCGGGAGGGATTTTTTCTGGGCTGATTTGTTTCCTATTTTGATACAATCTCTTCTTAATTTGATTTAGGGTTTCCTTGTACTGCTATATAAGCATAGTTACGACCTAGAACACTTAGTAGCAACATATTAGAAGGTGTCTAATAAAATATTGGCTTGACAATTGCCCCCGGACGTAGTTCATGTGTTGAATGAACCGGGTAAACAATTTCTTGTATTCTTGTGTGTGTGATTCTTCCATTATTGTGCTTGTGGGTATTTTGTTCTTTGTCTAGATTGCAACGGGGTACCACTAAATTCCCAACAACTGGTATCAGAGCTTGGTTCGGAGGATTCAAAGTTTCATTAGTTGATTAATTTTGAATCACGTTCTTGGGGACTTTGTGAAGCAATCAGATGAAGAACTCAATCAAGAAATTCAACGGTGTGAATTTCACGTTCTGGAGGACAAGGGTTGAAGATTACCTTTATTGTAAGGATCTTCATAAACCCTTAAAGGAGAAACCCGAAGACATGTCACAAGGGGATTGAGAGACGTTAGATCGGAAGGCGTTAGGAGCAGTGAGGAGCGCTCTAACCGACGACGTTGCACGAAACGCTATGGAGGTCAAGACAACGGTGGAGTTGCTACAAACGCTGTCAGACATGTATGAGAAGCCGTTTAATATCAATAAGGTGCATTTGATAAAGAGGTTTACGAATGCGAAGATGTCAGAGGGGCAGACAACAGCAAGTCATATCGGCAGTTTCAAAGGTATGGTGGACCAATTGAAAAGTGTTGATATTACTCTCTCCGATGAAGTGCTAGCATGTTTTCTACTAAAATCATTGCCTGATAGTTGGGAGGTAACTATCACAACGATTAGTACGTCGAAAACACCATTGGTGTATACGGAGGTTAGAGATCTCATCCTTCAAGAGGAGTTGAGAAGGAAAGAAAAAAGGGGAGAATCTTCCGTAGATGGGGCTGCACTTAGGGTGGAGAGAAATAGGGGAAGGGGAGGACCGAAAAAGGGGAAAAAGGTCAAGTGCTACAATTGTGGCAAATTGGGTCATATCAGTTATGACTGTCCGAATAAAGATGATGGTGCACACGTGGTGGATGATGGGGATGTATTAATCCTAGGAGAGGAGCAGTCGGGTGAAGATTGAGTGTTGGATTCTGGAGCTTCTTGTCATGCTAGTGAGGATGCAGCATCAATGGAGCGGTATAAAATTGGAGATTTTGGGGTTATCTATCTTGGTGATGGTCAATCATTGAAGATCAAAGGTAAGGAGGATGTGATGATGAAGACACCAATGGGGCTGTTTTACAACTACACAATGTGATGCATGTTCCGAATTTAAGGAGAAGAGGGATTTCTGTGGGACAACTTGACAGTGAAGGGTATGGTGTGACCTTCATTGATGGGTCTTGGGAAGTCACAAAAGGGGCTAAGGTGATAGCTCATGGGGTTAAGGGGAGGATGTTGTACTCTACCTACAATGTCGATATTCGTTTCGGTGGGAGCAAGAGGCTAAAGAACCGGCCTATTGGTGTAGAAAGGAGAGACGTCAATAAACGGTATGTTAGGGGAGAGAAGGACACAAAGTTGATCAACACAGTGTGGAAGTCTAAGTGCCCTAACAGAGAGCGTATTCAGACCAAAAGAAGACGATGCAAGAAACAAGGTACGTCCAAATTTCAAGGGGAAGCATTGCGAGGAAGGTGGGTCTGGAGGGAGAAGGCGAAGTTAGACTTGCGGGGAGAAATCAAGGTAGAAGCTGATTTGGGGAGGCAAGAACTATCTAACACGGAGGGGTTGAAACGTCGCTTGGTTTCAACTCGCCTTAGTACTTGAGCAGGAGGTTCGATAGTGTCAAGCCAATATGGGGGAAATGTGTTCAAAGGTCATTACTCCGTGGTGGGAGTTGATGGGTGTTTCTATGCTTATTAGTTTAGTCTCCAGTGGGAGATTGTTAAGATTGGAATCCTAAACTATGAGAAAGAAAAGGAGTCTAAGTCAGAGAAGTTGGTGAGATCAAGGAGGAGTTCGAAAACGTGTTGCTGGAGTCATGGGCGACCGCCCATGGGTGGTGGGCGACCGAACACATGAACAGAATGAATGGCTCGGGGGAAATTCTTCATGGGCGACCGCCCATGGGCTGTTGGGCGACCGCCCATCTGTCGGGAGGGATTTTTTCTGGGCTGA
The DNA here is from genome assembly GCA_022495995.1 of Adenophora triphylla var. japonica. Lineage (NCBI taxonomy): Eukaryota > Viridiplantae > Streptophyta > Magnoliopsida > Asterales > Campanulaceae > Adenophora > Adenophora triphylla. The sequence continues at coordinate 68,231 of JAFEMH010006433.1, forward strand.
TTTGTTTCCTATTTTAATATAATCTCTTCTTAATTTGATTTAGGGTTTCCTTGTACTGCTATATAAGCATAGTTACGACCTAGAACACTTAGTAGCAACATATTAGAAGGTGCCTAATAAAATATTGGCTTGGCAATTGCCTCCGGACGTAGTTCATGTGTTGAATGAACCGGGTAAACAATTTCTTGTGTTCTTGTGTGTGTGATTCTTCCATTATTGTGCTTGTGGGTATTTTTTTCTTTGTCTAGATTGCAACGGGGTACCACTAAATTCCCAACAGACACGTTATTTTTTTTATTTTTTTTTAATTAACCCGTGTCCGAGGATACGTTTTTTTTTTTAATTTAAAAAAAAAATTTAAGGGAAAAATTTAATTAAAAAATTTTTTTTTTAAGAGAAAAATGGGAAAAGGACAAAATAGTGAGGACAAAATGGAAATTTCGGCCATTGAAACTATTCATTCAACTGTTCATGGCCTTTCCCTCATTCATACTATAGATATTTTCTAAATACCAAAAATGCTCTACCCCCTCACACAAAACCCTAACTTCCCTTCTCTCCTATGTTCAAACACACACTTACACACAATTTTTCTCTTAACTCTCAACCTCACTCTCTATATACAACTGGCGAATTATCTCCAATCAACGTCACCAAAAACTCCTCCGGCCAACATTCTCTGGCCTCTTCCCCCCTTGTCCAACCTACTTGTCTCCTTCATCTCCGTTAGATCTGTTCATATCTGCATATGTCCTCCTTCTGTTTAGTCGATCATTTCCTCTCACCGTGCGCCTCAAAATCTCCGGCTTCCTCTGATCTCCTTTAATCGGTCCATGGCTCACAAATCCAATTGTTTTTCCATCTCCAACAACAAATCTTGTCGAGAAATGTGAAATTTTTTGTTTAATTTATGTTCAGATTTTGCAATTGAAATTTATGTATAGCAGTTGTAAATGAAATACCATATATTTTTTTTTAGGATTTTTTGTTCATTTTTGAGTTTTTTTATTTGATAATGAGTCTTAAGAGGTTATGGGACGTTAGAAGTGGCAAAACTACTCATACACCGGAGACAAGATCACCAATGATTCATTTTGGTTTGGTGAAGATTTATGATATGATGTGGCAAAACTGCCCATAAAAAATTACTAGTATACATTAGGTATAAGTGTAATTATAGTGTTATACCTAAATATACGAGCGGATTGTTTGATACAATATAAATTATTTTTATAATTTTTTTAAAGAAAATGTGAAAAAATGTAAAAAAAAATAATAATACTCTTATACCTAATTATAAGAGTAATAATAGTCGTATATCTTAGATATAAGAGTGGACTGATTAATAAAATATGAGACGTATATATAAGAGTAGTTCTAGTTCTAGTTTTTATACCTTAGACCGATAGAAGGGGTAGTTTTGTCTTTTTGAGTAGCAATGAATCAAACTAACTTATTAATTAAATGGATGCACTAACTCTCATATCCATTTATAATACAATATAAAGTCAATTAATCGTCTTTTATCTATCACATAAGTGATGGTTCAGATTTAAAGTTAGAACATTAATTCGACGGCCCAAATCCTCCCTCCCTCTTTCAACTGTCCGTAACTTTCCATAACTGTCCTATTTTATTTTTTAACCTTTCTTTTCCATTTCCTCCTTCCTATTTTCCTTTTTAATAATAATTTTTTTTTGCTGATGACTTAAGTTTTTTTTTTGAATGAATTCACTAAAATTTGATAAGATTCTTTTTTTTTTTTAAAACAGAAAAATTGATTATAAATAAATGATCATTTTTTTTGCTTTTTTAATTATTTAATATACTTCTTAAAAAAGATTTTGGGGTTTATATATACTCGTTCTTTCAAAGAAAAATTGAATTGGGTATTTTTTTTATTTATGTGCATTTCAATTTGATATATTTATTTTTCTCTTTTATTTTATTAGGATCATTTATTTAAGGAGTGTATCTTAACATAATAATTACTATTATATATGATCATTTTTTTTGTTTTTTTTTAATTATTTAGTATACTCCTTAAAAAAAGATTTTGGGGTTTATATATACTCTTTCTTTCAAAAAAAAAAATGAATTGAGTATTTTTTTTATTTATGTGTATTCCAATTTGATATATTTATTTTTCTCTTTTATTTTATTAGGATCATTTATTTAAGGAGTATATCTTAACATAATAATTACTATTATATATAATTAAGTTTTTGAACGATTTTAGAATGTTTTAAAAAAAGATTTTTAGAAACAAAAAATTGTACCTAAATCAATTAAAAAATCATTCGTCATGTTTACTTAAGTTTTTTATTTCGAACTTTGGGTAAAAATAGGATAGGGAATGAGTTACGGATTATAATTATTATTAATTATTTATATGAGTAATGGGTTGAGTTGGGGTTACGAAAAAAGAATAATGGTAAAATGAGGATTAAGAAAATGTTTTTTACTAATCATCAATGGATACCGGTCTGGATAATCGACTTTCTCATTTTCTCTACGATAGTTACACAAACAAACCACCATTTATCAAATCAAATGTTGATTATAGAATAAAGTAATCATCAAGATATTTGATATATTTTTTTATTTTTATTTTTGAGATGGAAGGAAGGCAATTTTGTTATTTCTTTAATTTGTGTACTATTATTGTGCCAGTGACACGGATAAAAGAATACTGGAGTAGTATCTATTTAATTGTAAAACCGCCCGAGGTTTAGTAAAAGACATGGTTTTTGCGATGGACAAAAAAGATGACACTACACTACTCGGAAATAAAGGATTAAACGGTCCCTTTTGGTTTTTACCCACCGCTTTATCCAAACTCCTTGCTTGCGTTTGTGATATTATTGTTGAAACAAAAAACAAAAAATGTAGTATATGCAAATCTTGAATGTATTACACTAATCTATCTAATTTAATAATAATAATATAAATGGAACATCATTTAATGCATTGAAAAAGTAATACAATATTATATTCTATCTAAATTTTAAATCTAATTTAAAGTATTTTACATTTCTTAATTGATGCTACATAGAAAAATGTTGCACAGGAACTGATCGGGATAGCAGCGGCGTTCAGACCGGACGAACACGCTCTACGAGGTTCGAAATAATATGGGCGTTAGGGGTGGGGGTCTTTCCCCCCAAAACGCTTCGGCGTGAGAATCATCAATCCAACTCATAACATATGTACCATATTTCTAGAGAGAGAGAGAGAGAGAGAGAAAGCTCTATATAAAACATACCTTAGCTAATGGAATGAGGGGAGTATTTATAGGCCATGCCAACAGTGACATCATCATTCATGTCATTTTCACTTGTCACATGTCACGCCTGCCACGGAGGAAAATCTCACCAGAGACTTAACATATAACATATAACATAGATCATATAACATAAATCATGCGACATACACATATAACATAAATCATGCGTCATAGCTATAACTTTGACGATAATCGAAACAATAACCATATTTGGGCTAGAACAATCACACGAGAACCAAACTTAGACGGGATCCTCATAGCATATGGGCCCATATAGTCAATATTTGGACTTGAGTCGGGTAAACACTTATAGGGCATAATATTTTAATATGACACATTATTAATAAGTATTATATTTGACTAGTCAATATTAATGAGAAATGTGCTTTATTTGTTTGCACATCGCTTGTACTTTTATATTGGACCAAAATTATTTCAAACACGATATTTAATTTGGAACTGGAATAAAAGGAAAATGTGTTTTATTATGGGATGGATGATTTTTTTTCAAATTTGTTACTTCTAGTAGCAAGTTTTTTTTCTTCATTTTATAATGTATTTTTCTGAAAATATTATTTATATTTTGAAAAAAAATATATTTATATTAATTTTTTTACATCTAGTAGCGAATTTGTTTTAATTAAACTACTTTGTAATGAAGTATAAGTTCTAATAAAGCATTAATCAAAAAAATAATTTAAAAATTGTTACTTGAAAGTAACGATTTCAAAGTTACTTTTGCTTTTAAAATACAACAAAATCCTTGTGATATGATTACTTCCTCCCTTTAGTATCGAAATAAATATATAAAAATTAATTAAATTTGATTTTAAATAAAAATATTTTTTTGATTTTTTCAATATTCATTTTAGAACGAAGGCATCAGTATATTTCTAAATATTTATTTTTAGGATGAAAGCAGTAGTAATTTTTTTGGGACAAATGAAGAAATTAGTAATTTTTGAAAGGAAGACACTAATATTCATTTTGGAGATAATATGTTTTTCTAAAATATTCATATTCACTTTTAGACAAATAAATTACTGTTCTTTTCTTTTTCTAAGATATTCATTGGAATGAAGGAAATAATATTCATTTTCGGAGAAATAAGCATTATTCTTTTTTCAGTTATTCGTTTTGGGACGTGAGTAATATTTATTTTTGAAAATCGTTACTAAGTAACAATTTTTAAATTATTTTTTTTGAGTAATGCTTTTGTTAAAATTTATCCTTTATCACAAAATAACTTAATTAAAATAAATTCACTACTATATGTAGCAAATATATAAATTTATTTTTTATCAAAATACTCAAAATTATTTTTATAAATATCATAATAATTGAGGAAATTCAAATTCACTAGTCTAAAAGTAGCAAGTTTAAGCGGAAAAAAAAAAAAAAAAGACTAAACTCGCCATTCTAACTAACTAACTAATGAGTTTCGAAAAAATTGGTTATTCTGACAAATATTATAAAACTGATAGTATAATTATCTTGAGAAAAATGTAAGTTTTAAAAAAATGTTTTTTTTTTTTTTTTAAACTCAAGAAAAAAGGTTTTAAAAATAGTATCCAACCCAATTTAACCAAACTCCATCTCAATCTCTTTCCTAGTAGGCTTACATCATTCCGTATTATCCTATCCACGCTAAATAAATAAATAAAAAAAAATAAAAATATAGAAAGAACAAGCAGCAGCAACCTCCTCCTTCTCCCGTCACCTCAGCCCCCATATCTCCTTCCTCATCACACACTCCTCAGATTTCTCCAAAATTTCCCAATTAATTTTCCTCAATTTTTTCATGGTAAACCCTTTTGTGGAATCCCTAATTCTCTCCGTTTGAATGTCCATTTTTTATTTCACCATTTTAGTTTCAAGTCCAGTTCACTGTGTAGCTCTAATTTCATTCCATATATGTATATAATCTCGTGCATATATAGATACTAATCGAAATACACAAATTCACTTCGACCTAGCCGATTATCTATATTTGATTTTGTGCGGGCATCTCGCTTTTTGTTATCTGTCCGAACAGTTATCTCGCAGTGTTTTTTCAGCCTTTCTTTTCAATGGTTGAAGAAATTGGATTTGGGTTGTGTTTAATTTGAATGGTAAGTCTGTTTTGGGCCTTTTTTCTGTGTGTTGAATGTCTGATAATAGGTGCTGTAACAATTTGGTAGGGTGTGTAATTTTGTATGGTTGAAATTTAAGATTTTGATTTGATTGAAATAAGAAAGGGTTTGGCAATTAGGTTTTGAGCGATGGTGAATGCGAATGACCCTGTGGAATCTTTCTTTAATTCGATTGAGCTTGTTAAGAATGTGCTTGCTCCGCTCGAATCCAGTTTTAGGAAAGCTTCCAAAGACTTTGAGCATTGTTTTTCTGTTTCCAAGATTGGGGCTAACAATCTTGAACTTGGTAAGGAAAGTGTGAGTAGTACGGTTCATCTTTCGTCTGTAAAGAATGGTCACGGTGTCGTTAATGATAAGAGAAAGAAGGGTTTGTTCTTGGGAATGTTTTCACAATATCATGAGCATATTAAGGACTTGTCGACAAAGGGGTTAGAAGAGGTGGATAATGTTAAGGAGGATGGAACCTGTACAAATTGTGTACAATTTGCAGTGAGTTGGTCATTGTTGGTTGATGGGTTCGTTCAGGCTTTTCCTAGTCCGTTTAAGGGTAAGAAACGGTTTCAGAAGAATACTAATGAGGACAATACTCGTTCCTCTCATAATGTGGCCAAACTGAAGGTTTTGTGTGAAATGAAGCATAAAGACTCTAAAGGTCTGTTTGTGACTTCATTGTCTGATGATGGTTTAACCAATAGAGAAGGAAATAATATGTCACTTGAGTGTCTTATAGGTTTTTTATTTGATCAGTTGGCTCAAAATCTTCAGAAATTTGAACTTGGTTCCCTTGAAACCAGCAGAGATTGTTGTGATTCATCTCCTGTTCCAGCGTCCACTAATCAATTTGATCATTTGAAAGCTATTACCAGTATTTTGGAGGGTAAAAAAGCAGATGTCAGTGGATTTTTGGGTAATTTGAAGTTTGCAAGAGTTGGAGGTGTTCCTTCAAGTATTATTGACGTAGCTTCTGCAGATAAGGAAGAAAGTGATGAGGGTATTGTTTCTTCTAGCAGGGAGGAAACTGGTGGCAGTTCACCACAAAAGTTGGCAAACGGGTTACTTAGTATCCCCTTAGCAAATGTTGAGCGCCTAAGATCCACTCTGTCTACTGTTTCTTTGACAGAATTAATTGAGCTTGTGCCTCAGTTAGGGCGTTCTTCCAGTGATCATCCTGACAAGAAGAAGCTTATATCAGTACAGGACTTCTTTAGATACACCGAGTCTGAAGGTATGTAACTCGACCAGCTAATTAGCTACTGTAGTATGTTTTTCATTTAAATGCTTTTCACCTTAAATTTAATTTTGCTTATCATTTATTGTTCATAAATCATATTGTTGTGCTGTGACTGATGTTCCTATTGTACAGGTTACTTTATAGTTTAAGGGCGATGTGGGTGAGAATGATCTTCAATCTTTTTTGTTGAGGAGTGCCAGAAAATAAACATGGCGATAAATTTCCTTACACTTTTGTGTGTAACAACTTGGTTGATTCTATTACATAAGTCATTATTTTTTTCATTTCGACCTTTGATTCTTGTAGGGGAACAAAATGGCATTTCACTTCTTTATTTGGGCAAGAAATATATATTCCTGTCAAATTTTCATTATACTTTAAGTTATGGAGAACTATCTTCTATTGTTCATGCCATAATAAATTTTGTAATGTCTTTGACTGTTATGTTTCTGCTTTATTCCATGGTAATCACCGTTGTTATGCTTATCTGAGCTCTTGTGATTATTTTGAACAATTTTTTTGGACATACGAGTAATGTCACTGAGATTTTAATGGTTTAGACCACTTGGTGCTAGCTTTGCAACCTCAAATTTTTAATATACAAAAAATGTTCAGAGCTGCAAAATGATTCTTGTGAGATTGAATGGCTTTACCTTACTTTCTCCCTATGATAAGGTCTTGAGCTCAAGATATGGATGCATCTCGGGGAGTGTTTTCAAATTTGAGTAAAGGATATTGCTCCTTATGATCAAAATACGAATAACAACTATAGAACCTCGTAATCTAAAGCAGTATTCAAAATGTCAAGGCAAAACTAGTCTCTCCTTTCTTCATCCTTGATAGTCTTCTAAAAAGTATTGATTCCAACTCATTTCCATGATAACATACTGCACCGATGCTGATTATTCGTCAAATCAAATAACCTATTTTGAGGGTTAGCCTTCAAAAGGAAAAAGGAAAAAGTCACAGTGCTGAGCAATAAAAGTGATATGAAAGATAAATATGGGAACAAATAACATACATAATCCTGTGAAAATCTGCATAAACGATATTTTCGTTTTTCTTTTGATTTCTCTCCCCCCTTGTTCTTTCTCGTTTTGTCTTGCTTCCGTTTTGGTCAAGGAGTAAAAGAGTCGCTAAATATACATATTATAAAAAGTTATAAAAGTATATGCGCTATATATACATATATATATATCTGTAAGTTTATGATTCAATGATTAAGTTTATGATTGAAAACAAAATTATTCAGAGTGCCCAAGTGCTCTAGAGCTCTCTTAGGATGGGCGATCAACATATCAGATCCTCTCTTAACATCATTCTCAAAGTATTATTGATGGATGCATTTCCTTTCATAAAAATAAATTAAACTTATGCCTTTCTTGTATGTGGATTTGTTCTTTTTAACTTTATGTAGCTAAACCATCAGGAATTTGAATAGCTCCTTTAGTTAGCTACATGTAACCGAATGGTGTTCTTGATACTGAAATAGTCCGCATAGCCAAACAATAATGCAAGTGAGTCGTTTCTGTTCTATTTTCCTGTGGAAACTTATCAATCCTCCTATCTAATCACAGCATAACCCCTTAGATTTTCTCCTCTAGGCCTCAAAGTAAGTAATTTTTGTAGTAGTAAATTTGTAAGAATATGGAAAGTTCAAGATATGATCAGAATAAACCAACAAATCATAACGGATCAGAATACTTCAATTCTTATACGCATTAAATCATTTTGTTTAATTTAATGTAACAAAAATTTAGACTAAGAAACAAAATTTAAATTTTTTCACTTAATCACCATATGTATCTTTTAGCCGTTTATTCAATTGCCATTTGGGCTTCTTCAGCTTCTTCTAAAAAGTGCATTAATAATTACTGGAGTCTCATCAAGATTTAAATTGTTGTGGGGTGGGAGAAGGAGAATCATGACCGACTTCATAATTGATTTCTCTCTCGCAACGCTTCTCCTTTCAAGAGATCCTGAGTATGCTCCTCAGAAGACATTGTTTATCTGAATAGAAAGATTTCTCGTTTCACAGTTGAGCTTGAGCCCAAAATTTCTTGGTCCTATTTATTTGCAACAGCATTCCCCCAAATATTCTTTAAGTGAAGTATTAAGTTTATTCTTCTTTTTTTTGGTACAAAGTATCAAGTTTCACTAAAATAATCTAAATCCTTAATGTCATTGCGCTACTGTAAAATAATTCTCATTATTTATTGGTTGGAAAATGTTCCCCTAAATTTATTTGTGATCACGTTCGGCCCATACAAGATAAACTATTAATAGACCATTAAGTACAAAAGTTCGGAAGTGTAATAGTATCAATATCAACAACAATATTACAGCCAAGGTAAAAACAAATTTAACATGTATTGAAATAAGAAGGATGCGTGTCAGTTTACTCTAAATTAAAGAAATTCATCTTAGATATTATTCTTACAACTTTTATCAGAGCAACTCCTTTTGGTTATTTCCTTAAGATACCTAATGAGTACGCAAGATGCACAAATTTTAAGGCATTTCCGATATTTATGTGTATGACACAAATCTGATTGGACAGTCTTCTTTTTTCTTAGATCTAAATCTGCGGGTTGTATCACGTTATTCTGACCCCTTATTGAAATAACCTTCTCATGAGATCTTCTGCGATCATTTGACTTCATAATCAATAAGACGTGCAGTTACATTATTTTGTCCGTCATAAAAGTTCATCCGTAAGAAGCTTATCCAGGTGCGGCTTGCCTGTAAGTGCAAAAAGCCTACATGTGTACCTGGCCACGAGGGAGTAGAACGTTAGCTTTAAACTCTATTAATTCATTTGTGTAACGTAATTATTCTAATTTCATACTCGAGATTTGAATAAGTAAATGTGTTAATGGTAAAAAGTTTATGAAAGATGATTAGGTCAACCGTATATTTCTATTAGAACATAATAAAAGGGAGTTTAGGGAAAATAGATTGTGGTTTAAGGTTTGAATTGATTAGTGGATCTATAATATGGAAGTTAATTGAAAAGTTCAGAACTTACCGAACAACTAATTTGGTATCTATATCTTCCCCCCTGCCTTTCCCTCTCTCTATTGAGCAAATAAATTTCTCTTATGTTAAAAAATAATCTATTTAAGTGAAAGCTACATGTGAAATATATAAGTTCCCAAATCTCTGATGCATGTAGTTAAGTTTGATCCCGGTCCCATGGCGTGCCTGTTGGCTATTGGATGGATAGGTACGTTTCTTGTTTTTCATCTTGGAGTGCACGGGGTAGGCAGCTTAAAGCTATTTGTCTTTACGTTGTTGATTATCTACTTAAAATGCTTTCAACCTGACTTGGTCCGTTAAGCAACATTTAAGCAAAGAGAGACTTGCTTCTATGAATCCCATTTCCGGATAGGATTAGCAAATTTTGTTTCCCGGAACTTCCTCCAATCAGCAATATATATGTTTCTGGAATGATTATGGCCGAAACAAATTGGACTTTAGTATACTGACCTGATTAAGTTAGATCGGTAAGTTGCTAGATAAATATTTTCCCTTATTGTGAAGAAACGTTATGCTATCTTTGTGCACCTTTTAAGATAGACATGAAGTGAACGAACCCATGATTTTGCAATTTACTATCTTCTTTTGGAGTAGTCCATAACCCCAATGCATGGAAAAAAAGACAAATAAGCAGTTAGAGACTAGAGAGTCATCTCCACTCGTATTTTTAATCAGCTGTTACATGGTTTGACATTCTGGGGTATCTGGCACATTGAAAGAGTAAATATGAGTGATGGATTGCATGATTTCTTGATAGTGTTCAAGTTGGGTGTCAATATTGAAGCAAAATAGGTGTCAGTGAGAACTGGTACATGATATGGAATTTCCTTATTGAAGTGAATCCCCTTTTTTTACATTTCAAAATTTCAAAGTTTTAAATGTAGAAAATTTCCAGTTAGGTACCTATTGACAGATGATTGGTTTTGTGGGTGTGTTGATACAAGTGATCTGTTGTTTTATTCCACGCGGCACTATTTTGGTGTACATACAGGATATTCAACTCTTAAAGTAGAGATTATCATTGGTTTCCCTCCTGCAGATATGCTTTTACTTACTGTAAACTTTTTTATGATTTATTTTGTAATACATTCCTTTCGCAGGAAAGAGGTTTTTTGAGGAGTTGGATAGAGATGGTGATGGGCAAGTTACACTTGACGATCTTGAGGCTGCTACAAGAAAGAGAAAGCTTCCTCGGAGATACGCTAATGACTTCATGCGTCGCGTTAGAAGTCATCTGTTTGCAAAATCTTTTGGTTGGAAACAATTCTTGTCTTTGATGGAACAGAAGGAACCAACCATTCTTCGAGCTTATACTAGTCTGTGTTTAAGCAAATCTGGGACACTAAAAAAGAGTGAAATTCTGGCTTCACTGAAAAATGCTGGACTTCCAGCAAATGAAGACAATGCTGTTGCCATGATGCGCTTCCTGAATTCTGACACTGAAGAATCTATTTCATATGGACATTTCCGTAATTTCATGCTTCTCCTCCCATCTGAACGACTTCAAGAAGATCCTCGGTAAGATAATTTTTTTTTTTTTTAATTTTTAAATAGGTTTACTTGGTTTGAATCTTAATGGATGCGATTGGTCCCAATATGGGATTTTATTATTTCTGTGGTCCCATACTTTGGTTTAATTTCATTTTTATCCATTGTACTTTATTCCAATTTTCACTTCAACCGCTATACTTTTTTTTTGGGCACGAAAACCACAAATCTTTGGAAAAATTGACATTTTAGCCACAAATTTGTGTCTAATCCGTTCCTTAATCCGCGAATTTATGGCTATACTGATAGTTTTCTAAAACTTTTGTGGTTTTCGTGCTAAAAAAAGTATAGTGGTCGAAGTGAAAGTCAGGGTAAAGTACAATGGTTGAAAATGAAATTAAACCTTTGAAGATGGACGAGCTTGTTGCATAAGCTAGAGTTTTAAACATCTCCATATTTTCAGTTCAAGCTGATTAATGGGTGTTGCCAATTTACTTAGGTTCATTTTCATTATGTTTTAAGATTGGGATACTTTTCGATAATTAGTTTTGAGTATACAAGGTTTCCATTGCTTAGTATTTAGCTGTTTTTGAGGGTCTTTTACCATGTCTCAAAAGGCATTATTTCACAATATTGCAGATTCAGATGGAAAATGATATTTTTGCTCCCAGATAAATGTGACATATTTTTTGTGACCATATAGGAATATCTGGTTTGAAGCTGCTACTGTTGTTGCTGTGCCACCACCTGTGGAAATACCTGCTGGAAGTGTCTTAAAATCTGCGTTGGCTGGAGGCCTTTCTTGTGCTTTATCTACATCTTTGATGCACCCAATTGATACAATAAAGGTAATTTTTTTTCTATATATCTCAATCAAGCATGCATTTTTCTTGAAGTCTATATAACACGACCTCCATTTGTACAATAAAACTTTAGTTCAGCTTATTTATCATGCTGCCTTAAATTGGTATTTGGAAATAACTAAGTTAAAGGATTTTAACTGGTAATGATAATGTATCAGAAATAGCATTGTGAATTGTGATCTCTTAATTTTTCTAGCTATTCAAATAATGAAAAATACAAACTTTCTTATTGCGTTGACTGGAGTCAGATTGCACAGGTGTTAAAACACACAGCTCACTGGTCTTAATATACCCTATTTAATTTAGAGGATATTGCACGTCAGATGTCAGGTACAGGGTTACTGTTACTGTTTCTGTTTCTGTTTCTGTTTCTGTTTCTGAGTAAATAACCTGCATGTTCCCTAAGCAGTCAACCTACAACATTCAAGCAGGTTGTTTAGTTTGAGCATCTTGGGCCGTTTAGCTCATTATCTCGACTGTCAACTTGAAGCCTAAAACGAGAAAATGGAGGGAAAAAAATAAACAAATATTACTTCCGTCTTTCCATATTCTCTAGTTTCTATGAGAATTGTTGTCTAAAATTTCGACAGTTACCTAATTAATATTCGTTAGAATCTGAAGGTGGTTAATTAATTTTCAGACTCGAGTACAAGCATCAACGCTTACCTTCCCAGAAATTATTTCGAAGCTTCCAGAAATTGGAGTTCGTGGAGTATATCGAGGCTCCATTCCTGCAATAATTGGACAATTTTCAAGGTCTGTTTTTTTTTTTTTTTTTTTTTAAATTCCATCTTAGTCCTCTATATGCCTTATTCTGTCATTCTTTTATTATCCTGGCTGATGAGTTCATGATTATCCTGGCTGATGGGTTCATGTAATAATGTAGCCATGGCTTGCGAACTGGGATCTTTGAAGCAACTAAACTTGTGTTGATAAATTTTGCTCCAAACCTTCCCGACATACAGGTGAGATAATGTTTATAGCTATCTCTGACGGTGGACGTTTGGGTCCAGACAGTTTATTTGTTGAAAAATTGGATGGTTCTTGGTCCTTTCAATTTTACTACTACCTCATCCATTAATAAATGTCTAATTTTCTTTTAAAAGTGGCATTATGAATAAGTTGATCTTGAGTGAGATTTAATGGCAAAATGCATAAATTTTATTGTTATCCACTTTTAAACTCTTAGTTTAGCAAGTATGTAATAAAAAGGCAGCCCGGTGCACGAAGCATCCCCGCATAGCGAGGGTCCGGGGAAAGCTCCCACCACAAGGGTGAAATGTAGGCAAGCCTTACCCTGCATATATTAGCAGTATGTATAGTGCGTAGTGAAAAGAAATGGTTAAGAAAACAATTAGGTACAAAGTTTCTTAGAAAAATAAATTCATTTTGGGACAAAATTATTGAAAATGGACATTCATTTAGGGACGGAGGGAGTATCTCTTATCCCTGATACATCTAAAGCCTATTTATGTACATCAAAATTCATGAATCCTCCCGGATTCAAACATCATCCACTTTCCTTGCTCTTTCATATTCATGTCTTGTCCAAATGATATGTTCTGTACTTGTTTCTTTCTAATAAAACAGTTTCTAGAAACTATTAGTTTCATTATGTAAGGTTTATTTTTTTATTGGTGATAGTTTCTGTACTTCAAAATTGAGTATTATTTATAGTACTGAAAGCTGCTTATCATGGTATGCAGGTTCAGTCTGTAGCATCATTTTGTAGCACCGTGTTGGGAACGGCAGTGAGAATACCATGTGAAGTAATGAAGCAAAGATGTCAAGCTGGTATATTTAACAACGCGGGGGAGGCACTCATCTGCACTTGGCGGCAAGATGGTCTCAAGGGTTTCTTTCGTGGGACTGGTGCTACTCTTTGTCGCGAGGTCCCATTCTATGTTGCAGGCATGGGCCTTTACGCTGAATCCAAGAAGGTTTGTACCTTTTCTCTTAAAACATAAATATGACTGTTTACGGTATCAACCTTTTTCCTTTGGTATCAACCTTTTTCCTTTTCTCTATGAAAAGTTTGTTTAATAGAGTTTGTTTGGTGTGTTCTTAGCTGCACATTTTTGGTTCTATTCTTTTAAATAACACTGATGACCAGTGACAGATCCAAGACTTTTTCATAGTGGGTGCACAAATTACACTACAAAACTTCAAATTATAATTGTTCTTATGCGTTTACATTAAAAACTTAAAAATATATCTGTCCCTTAGGCAATAATCTTGATCATTTTTTGAGGAAATCATGGTTGCGAGGTTGACAAAGACCTTCTGATAGATAGTATCTTCTAATATCATCAACTTGATTTGGGTTGTATTTCGATCCTCCCCCCCAATATATCTATATCTGATAAGAGGCAATAAAGAAGCAAACACCCACTCAACAACTTACATGATCGACCATACTTTGATTTAGGTAAAAGAAATGAGAAAAAAAAAAATTAAAAGTTAAAGTTTGATCATGAGTAGAGTCATTCCTCTTCTTGAGCAATAATTTCCAAAGAATAAGATCCTAAAGCCCAAAAGACAAAATTCCTTTCCTAGACCAAGTTTTAAGCCCAAAGCCTAACAGTGCTAAAACATATTATCTGGTTATTGGGTACACACTGTACTAAATATTGTTAAAATAATATTTTCTTCTTAGTAATTATGGAAATTAATGCCTGCACTTGCTCCCAACCTCACCAAACATAGATCCGCCTTTCTTAAATTATGAAAATTTAGTAATGACTAAACTGATGTTGACCACTATGCCTTATCTTCAGGCTGTGCAACGACTTGTGGGACGTGAACTCGAACCGTGGGAAACGATTCTGGTTGGGGCTCTATCCGGTGGTCTAGCTGCAGTTGCAACAACACCCTTTGATGTGATGAAGACTAGAATGATGACGGCTCCTCAGGGCAGGCCCGTTTCAATGTCAATTATAGCCTTATCTATTCTACGTCATGAAGGGCCTCTTGGTCTTTTCAAAGGAGCCGTGCCTAGGTTCTTTTGGATTGCTCCGCTTGGTGCTATGAATTTTGCTGGCTATGAACTCATGAAGAATGCTATAAACAAAAATGAGGAGCAAAATATCGAGCAACTTTCTCAGAAAACTTGAGAGCCAATTTCGGGTGGGTAATAAGTCTTTTCAAGTTTATGTATAGCAAGTACTCTAGCCTCTGGGATTTTGTTTCGTAAACATAGCGTGGGGTCTGGAAAATTTTGAACCTTTTCCGCGATCACTAGGGAGGGACATGCTATAGGTTTAATCTGTCGACATCTTGTCAGTTAAGGTACTTTTCTTTTCGTTTTTCAGACTTATGTGAACTTTCTGGATTATCTTGTGCATTTTTTTTTTGTCATACATTTTTCTTGCATTTTATTTTTAAAAGGGTAGGAATTCCTGAACTTGAGGAATTTTTAGGTTGATATTGACTGACTGACAGACAATTTGACTTGGGAGTTGAACCTTATATCAGAAGCTTTGCCCATGAACCAATTCAGGCTTAAGGTCAATTTTTCTTTCTAGCTAGCTTCAATGGTCCGTCCTCTTCGGAAGTTAAACCAGTCTGGCTTTTGAAACGTATCGCTCAAGTACATGAGCTATGTATTATGCTTAATATGTACTCCCCCCGTCCCGAAATATTTGTCCAAAAAGATTTGAAATTTGCGCAAATTTCAAAAAATCATTTTGGGACAAAGATAGTAAGATGTTACATCTAAACGGGGAGCTTTTTCTATCAAGAATTAGACCCCTAGGAACACTGCATCTGCAACATAAACCCTAATTTGTCCAAATTAAATTAAATGGATTACTTTGACATTTTACTTGACAAATCTTGTTTCGTATTAGACAGGGTAGAAGTATATATGTGTAATTGATTGTCGGAGATGACTTGATTTCTATTTCATTTTCATTCTTAATGTTTTGGATTAATTAACAAGTTAACTAGGAAATTGACCTTGACCGTTAGAAGTTCGTTAGTCGAACACTACAACGACATATAGAAGTTTGTTAGTCTATAGGAAGCAACTATTTCAAACTTGTAAGACATTTCAGGTCAACTTTGTTCACTCACTTGACGTTAGCATCACACACACTGATCCATTGAGCACACCATAGGCTGCACCGCACCGAGCACAACCACAAGCACTTGGGGTGAATAGGATCACTGTGAGCTCACACACTGGCCCACTGAGAACTCAAAAAATGCAAATCCAATCTATACTATATTAAAAGCAAGAAAGTGACAAAAATGGCAATTTGACGCTAAAAAACGTCAATATCAATGAAATAAATTTGAAAATTTGAAATTTGAAAATTTGAAATGACGTCGTTTAGTGGACAAAACTGTCTCTGTCAAGAGCAATTTCGTCATTTACACCAATGGCAAAATAGAAGATACGAGGAAGGGATAGAAGACGTGGCAGACGAAGATTGGCCGAAAATGGAGTGCACTACACGCGTCGACAGAGGCGCGTGTAGACAGGCAACTTTTTCTTTTTCTTTAGACACTTGGCACCCCTCGATTGGTTGGTTGACTTTTTGATTTTTTTTCCATCCTTAAATATTTTATAATAAATTAATTTTTTTCACCAAAATTCATAATTTTTTTTCTCTACAAATAGAGACTAATTTCTTTTGATTCGGACACAGAATTTTTTTTTAATATAAATAAAATAATTTATAATAAATTAATTTTGTTTAATTTTTTTCACCAAAATTCATAAAAAAAATTCCTCTACAACTAGAGACTACTTTCATTTGATTCGGACACGAAAAAAAAAATTCTCTTCTTTGAAGTGCATGTCAATATTCTAAAAAATAAATGTAGTACAAATAGGCGTTTTGAAAGAGGGAGACGAAGAAGTGGGTTGAGTTTGATGAGGGAGTGTAGTGTTTGGGGGAATAAATTTCATTTAACACGGTGTTAGTTTTTTTTTGAATTTTGATTTTTCTTTTCAAAATTAAATAAGTTAAATTGAAAATGAATATTATAATTATGTTCATGTTGAGTTAATGTAAACAAATATGATATTTAATTATTATTACTATTTTTCGTATATTATTAAGTGATATTTATTTATTTATTTACGAAATTAATTATTTGATTGTTACATTGATTGTAATAATCTTTGTTGTAAGTTAAAATGTAGACCTACTATTATTGTTTGAGTTGAGCTTTCGACGTTTGTGAAGTATCGTCTATTATGTTATTGTAAATGCAAATGATTTGTCGTTTGATAAAAATAATTGTTAACAAAATGTGGATATAATTTTTCAGTAATAAATATGTGAGAGAAGAGAGACATTTGCAAATTTTAGGGAGATAGATGAATTTATGATAGGTGGATGAGGGCGGGGGTATGGGAGGGGGAGAGATGTGAAGTTTACAATTTATTACTTTCACCTTTTTTTATTAACATCTCTTCATATATAGAGTTGCATAGAAATTAAAAATTTTAATTTACGAATTAAAAAATTGGTCTTTTTTGGGGACGGAAAAATTGGGGTTTTGGGTTGTATAAAAAAATGGGTTCCCTTTTCCGTTTATTATTTATAAACTAATGCTCATTGGTTTAATATATATATCTTTAACGTCTTTAAGTCTTTAACTATTTTCGATTCAATTCTAGCCAACAGGAGGGATTGAACTTCAGACCTCTAAGATGAAAAGACTTAAACCACCTACTCAATATATTGTTTGGACACAAGTCCTTTAGCAAATAAGAAATACTTTAGTGCATTGATACGAGTGGATTACATATTTTTAGGGGCAATTACCAAATCATTCCTCACCCTAACAAACAATATCCGATAAATTGTTATATAGAAATGATTCTTAATTTTTTAAAATGGATTTAGTTGTAGGAAGTGTGTATGTTATATAGTACGTTATTGACATTCAGGTATGTAATCTCATCTTACAGTGGTGAAGATGATATTTGTTTAGGGGAAAATATTTACATAATCGTATTTGTTGTTGTTTTCTTTGTTATTTTTTTTCTTATATTTACGTTAAATATCACTATTTCTTATTATATTTTTTAATTTTAAATGATATTTAATTATATATATTGTTGTACTAATTTTAATTTAAGATAAATTATGCTATTTTCGTGCATCACACAAATATACTGCTATTATATTTAAAAGCAAAATACTCTTAAACACTTTTGACACATTTTTGTTTGAAAATCAACCCAAATCAAAATATTGCGCGTAATAGTTAGTGGTGTCATTAATAATTTGGACAAGAAATTAAATTTATTAGCTGCAGCCTACTTTGCCTTTGCCATTGATTCAACTTTTCATACTTAAAAAACACATTTCTGTCTTCTTTGATTTGGAATTATCTCATTCTTATATACACACAGTACCATTTTTGTCTTATAATAAACAATTCCATCAGACCAAATTAAGGCTCCGTTTGTATGTTGAAAAATATTTTTGAATTTTTTTCTGTTGTTTAGTAACTGGTCAAAAACTTGTAAAAAATGCATTTTTTTTAAGCAATTGAAAAAACGTGTTTTTTCGATCGTATATAAGCACGAGCTCTCTCTCTAATCTCTAAGGCTAAGTCGGATTCTCTCTTTCTCTCACTAGACGCAATCTCGGCAATCTTTCTCTCACTAGACGCAATCTCCTTCTCCGGCCAAGACCAATCCGCCCAAACCGCGATCATCGCCACCGGTGAAGTCCATTCGAGCTTCATTTCCATAAAAGCAAGCACCTTTCCACTCAATTGAGCCATTACTCGGAGCAATCGTGCCAACGAACGCCGGCAATAAATCAACGGCACTGTTGAAACGGTTCAAAATAGGCCAGGAGATTTCGCGAGATAGAACAGGAAGAACATTTTTAGCCCTAAATGGCACTTTAAATGCATCCCCAAAGCCGAATCCTAACACCATGAAACATAATACTGGTAGTAATTTGTTCAACTTCCGCATGATTGAGAGAATCAGATTCAGTGGGGTTTGAGGGGAATCGAATTTAGGGATTTTGTTCTTCGGAATCCTAACACCATGAACCTTTCAGTTATAAGGATCATAAGTTCATAATTTGTACCCATACAAACTGAGTGCCAGCAAGGTGTAATTCGAGTGCCACTGCATTTTAATTCGAGTGCCAGCGCATGTGTTTTGAAATGCCAGTACAATCCGTCGTGCAGAACAAATCAGATGAGAATTTGAGTGCCAGTGTATGTGTTTTGGAGTGCCAGTCCATGTGTTTTGGAGTGCCAGTCCATGTGTTTATGAGTGCCAGTCCGTGTTTTTGAGAGCCAGCAAAAATTATTACCAGTATTTTTGAGTGCAGTGTATGTGTATTTGAGTATTAGTGTACGTGACTTTGAATGCCAGTCCATGTTTTTTTGAATGCCAGTGCTTGTGTTTTTGAGAGCCAACAAAAATATTAGTGTAACAAAGTGCCAGTGTTAGTGTAACAGAGTGCCAGCCTGAAGAGTGCCATTTCATGTATATAAAAGTGCCCGTGTAAAAGTGCCAGTGCCAGTTTAACAAAGTGTCAGTGCCAGTTTACACTGGCACTTTGTTAAATTGATACTAGCACTTTTTTTTACTGGCATTTTGTTACAAGCACTGGCACTTTATCACACTGACACTTTGTTTAACTGGCACTGGCACAAACGGGGAAATCAGTAATTACGAAAATGTCACCGTTTGTTTTGAATAATAATGCCCGCTTTTGAAAAACACGTTTTTTCTTATCTTAAGAAAAAATTAGTTTTTTTCTAAGACCAACTCTAGTAACTATCGAAAAATAAAGTCAATATAAAAGATTTTCGGTTCAATGAAAAATATGCTTATTTTCTAAGAAAAATAACTTCTGAATTTTTTCAGCTCAAAATATTTTCCGAAAAATATTTCGTAACACCATCACACCCCTCAACTCTCTTGAACGCCCCTCCTACATCCCCCATCCTCCCATCAATTTTTTTTTATTCATATCAAAATTATTTTTTAACAACTTTCCCCACCCCACCCTCACATCCTATCCTACCCACCCCTCAATTACTCACCGACCCACCCCAACTCCCTACCCACCCCATTTCCACTTCTCTACCCTAGCTTAATCTTAACCCCTGCCTCACCCTCTCCTCACCACCTACCCTACATATTTCATTTTGTGTTTTCATCAGTTGTTATTCTTAGATTTATCAAACAAATGAAAATGTTTTCTGGATAGGGTTTTCTTTAGATTTACTAAACATTTGAATGTCATTTTTCGAAAAATATTTTCATTTTCTCGAAATCATTTTTCGAAAAATGTTTTCCCAAATCAAACGGAGCCTAAGTCAAAGTCAAAGCATAACAAATTTCAAAAAATTGGAATTTAGGCAAATATATTCTCAAAAATGATAATCACATACTTGGTGATTTATTTTTTCCCCACGACCCTATTGTGAGGACTTCATTATTACCGTTGGAGTTATCTTTATGCGGTGAAGGTAGAAAATTTTGGGAAAGGGTCAATTTTTCTTTTAAAATAAATATTATAATAAAGGTTTTCAAATTTATCATGGAAGGAGGTCAAAAAAAATTATTTAGTGCAAATATTACTGAAAATGAAAATTAAGGGGGTCAAAATTAATAAAACTATTGATTTTAGTAGTAAAATTAATACAAATCTGTATCTAGATGTGATGTAATATCCGCGTAAAATATATTCGGGACGACAAAATCATAATGGGCCCTAATGACTTTATATAGCTACACAAATATATCTATATATCATCAAAAATAGTATCATAGTATAATACATTAATGTATATATGTTCAAACTTTCATAACTTTATTCTATTTTTATTATTCGTTATATTTTTTCTCACTTTATCAATGAGAAAAAAATTAAACTAACATTTACAAATTGAGAATATGTGTGTAAATTAAATATGAAAATATTTATAATTTATATGGTAATGTTATAGATAAAATATTACAATGAAATTTGAAAAATTACTTTATGTCTTCAACTTTGAAATATATTTACCGATTACGCAATACGAATTAAAATAGAAGTACTATAACAATATGAAAACAATAAATATGAAACAGAGATCATGTATAACAAATTTATTTATTTTATTTGATCCATTGAAAGGAAAATCGAGAGATATATGTATAACTAAAATTTAAACTTGTAATATATTAATTTATAGATAAAAATAAATATAAATTCATTGAATTATACTCCCTCCGTCCCACCCGAATTTGGACAAAGTTACTTTACACGGAGATTAAGAAATAACAATAAGATAATAAAAATGTGTGGTAGAAAATGAAGAGAGAGAATGAGTGGAGTTAATAGTGGTTGGTTGAATAAATTGTATGGTGGAGAATGAGTGGAGTTAATGAGTGAGTGGGGTATGCCCATTTTTTTATTATTATAAACTTTTCTTTTTGGGTTGTCCAAATTCGGATGGGACGCCCAAAAAGGAAATTTGTCCAAATTCGAGTGGGACGGAGGGAGTAGATAACAACAAATGCAAGGTTATAGCACAATAATCAATAATCTATAAATAGAAAAAATCTATAAATGATAAAAAAAATATGATTTTCTATGATTTGAATCTATGAGTTATATATAAATAAAATTATGATCTCAAATTAAATATATTAGATCTTAAGATTTTGAACCTTTTATAAACATAATTTCCCGTCTCATAATAAATGTTACTTCTTTCTCTTTTGGATTTCTGATAACAAATGTTATAATTTAAAAATATAAACTTGATACTAATCATTTATTCAATGATAATTACTTGTCACACAACAACAATTCAATTAGTATTTATTAACCAACTTTTCTTTACTACTTTATTTTTTATACTTAAAACAAATACTTCACTATTTACTGTATACTCCCTCCGTCCCACGTTAGTTGAGACTAACTTTTTGGGCACACCAATTAAGGAAAAGTAAGTGAGAGAAAAAGTGAAAGAAAATGTTGTGAGTATGAAGAATTAAATAGGAGAGAGAATGAGTGGGAGGAATAGTTAGGAGAGAGAATGTTGTGAGTGTAAAAGTGAAATAGGAGAGAGAATGAGTGGGGTAAATAGTGAAGATTCCTTTGCCATTTTGGACAGTCTCAACTAACGTGGGACGGCCCAAAAAGGAAAGAAGTCTCAACTAACGTGGGACGGAGGGAGTATTATATAGTATGTTATGTAGAATAACACGAATACTTAAAATTTAATCTCAAAATTTATAGATAAAATACGAATAAAAATAAATTTATAAAACTTGTAAAGATGACTTATAATTGGGGCCTCAATTATTCGAGCTTAAACTTATTTTCTATTTAGCTATTGCTCGATTACAATCAAATCAACACATTTATTATCAAATCAACGCATTACTTATTAAATTATTTTGGACTAATATTTCATATTAATAAAAAATAAATATGTTATACACTATACTAGATATAAAATTTGGGTCCCTAACTAGCGTGGAACCTAAACGATCGCCCATTCCGATCTACCCATTGGGCCGACCCGTGCTCACCGTATATAAACATAACAACAACAAAGCAACTTTTATTTTGACAAAATGAAAAAGGGTGTTTGTGGATATCGAGGGGATGTAGGCGTTGATGCATGAACGTGTGCATTAGTTTAGTTAAGTTTAGATGTAAAAACGGTTAGAGAATTTAGGGGATAACAATTGACTACATTATTATGTGATCATATGTTAGGTTTTTTTTCATTAATTCAAGTCAACATTAAGATAGTGGGGAAGCTAAGCTGGTCGGGGTGGGGGTCATCTTAGGATGTCGACAATGCCGAGGTGACCTAGCTAGCTAGCTAGCTAAAGCAAAGGGAAACAAACGCCTATTGACTGCGGCCTCACAAAGTAACTTGACTCTCTTGCATTGCACGCTATTCTTACACGTGCATTAGATTCAAGTTTACAATTCAATCACCCCTTTATCATTTCCATGTTAGAATTTTTTTTTTTTTAATAAACACATTTGCTCCGTTTCCAATTGAATGTCTAAATTTCATTTGAATGGACACTCTGTAAATATGTGTTTTTTTTTATAAATTTAATGGCAGAGAATCATATTGATGATGTCAAAAATGAGTTGGATCAATCCTTTGTCCAGCAGCCGTGACCTGAAAAGAATGAACAAACAACTAGCCAACATGATATCCGGCGTGAGAATAAGTGTTCGCTATACGTGATATCGAATGGACAGAGTTTTGAGATAGAAAATGTTAGTTACCTCCTTTTGGAGATGAATGTCCAATATTATGGCCAAATTGAGTTGATTTGGTAACGAGTAGATAAATATATGAGATTTTCGGGATTGATATCAATCGTGTTCTGACTTATAGCCGGCCGTTATAGATTATTTAGAGTGATGTGGATCGGCCTTAGACATGTCGATCAAAAGTCGGCGATATAAGTCGACCTGACGAGGTAGAGCAACAACTTGATATAATTCGACCTGAAGAGGTTGATTATATACTGGTAATATAGATCGACCCTCTGTTGATGATTCAAGCCGGCCTTGATAAGGAGGCTGACAATACGAGACGACTTGATTACAAGAGTCAACCTGACAACGAGGTCGACCAATATGTTTGGTATTCGTCAGTGCACTTGGCATTTTTCATAAGGGCCGAGTAGGTCAGGCCCATTTAGGTTCGACCACTTCACGAGCCGACTTAGCCTAGGTCATCACTTAGAGGGGCCTCGTATGTGGGTCCTGATAAGCATAAAACGGAAAGGTAGTCAAATACATCTCCCCAACTCTCTTCAAGATCAAGTTCATCTACTTTGTAAATACATAGGCCTTTTAATGCTTCTTAATTCATTGTATAGTTTATCTCCTACATTGTTTTTATCTCCTGTACAACTATATATACTCATCACTAATGATCTTTCAAACCTTGCTCTACATCGTCCGTATGATGGTAGTGATGATGCAATCATCGGTGATGGCTCCTCATTTCCAATTTCAGACATAGGTTCATTTACTATTCCCTCTTCTCTCTTCACCCTTCTTTTTAATAATGTTCTCCATGTTCCTCTTATTTCTAGTAACATTCTCTCTATTTCTCAGTTTTGTCATGATAATGATGCTATCGCTGAATTCTCACATTCCTCTTTTCTTATTAAGGCTCGCTCGACCAACAACATTCTTCTTCATGGCACACTTGACCGTGGAGTCTACCTATGGTCTCCATCGTCTGTTCAAGCACATCCCACCGTCAGCACCACCCTCTTCTCATG
This sequence comes from Adenophora triphylla var. japonica, assembly GCA_022495995.1. NCBI lineage: Eukaryota > Viridiplantae > Streptophyta > Magnoliopsida > Asterales > Campanulaceae > Adenophora > Adenophora triphylla. Next base: position 92,529 of record JAFEMH010006433.1, read on the forward strand.
GCACCATCGTCTAGGACATCCTGCTGCTCCTGTTATTTCCTTTTTGCAAAAGCATTTTTCTTTACCATTCTCAGCACGCCAGTTCTTAAATTGTAATGCGTGCAACATAAATAAAAGTCATAAATTACCATTTTCAACTTCTACTCTTGTTTCTCATGCTCCATTAGATATAATTTTCTCTGATGTATGGACCTCTCCGCTCCATTCATTTGACCACTTCAAGTACTATGTCATATTCGTCGACCATTTCACCAAATATACATGGCTATACCCTCTTAATAACAAGTCTGACACATTCACCATTTTCACTCGTTTTAAGTCTTTGGTTGAGAAGTATTTTCGCAAACCCATCATACAATTCTACTCTGACAATGGTGGTGAATATGTCAAACTCACTCCCTCTCTCTTACAATCGGGCATCTCTCATCTTACATCACCTCCCCACACTCCAGAACACAATGGTCTTTCTGAACGTCGCCACCAACACATTGTTGAAACTGGTCTAGCTCTCTTGTCTCATGCTAATTTCCCCCTCACCTTTTGGCCACATGCCTTCACCACCGCCACTTATCTAATCAACCGTCTCCCTACTACAAATCTTCATAATGACTCTCCATTCATCCGACTCTTCAAATTTCCACCCAACTACTCTAAACTCCGCTCCTTTGGCTGTTTATGTTATCCTTGGCTCCGCACCTATACTCCTCACAAATTAGCACCAAAATCTATTCCATGTATATTCGTAGGCTACTCACCCACTCAAAGTGCATACTATTGTCTTGACCCAATCACCAACCGGGTCTATGTCTCTCGACATGTCAAATTTGTAGAAAATGAATTTCCCTATCCCTCTATCATAAATACCTCACCCTCTCCATCACACATAACTCAATCTCAGTGGTGTCCCCCAGTCATCCCCCTCCCAAATTCTCAAACACAACCAACCCCCCAAAACAACCCACATCTGAACGGATCTCCCCCTCCAACAGATCGAAACCCTCAACCCGACCCGGCCGAATCTTCCCCTCTACCCGATCACATACCTCAACCCAATCCCACACCCACTATTAATCACCCGCCCGGATCCCCTACTTCACTCGCCCAGACTCCATCACACCTGGTCAGACCAACACCCGACCAGACCACTGCCCCAACATCAGATCAAACCTCCTCCTCTTCGTCTCACCACAATCCACCACCCCCACTCCCCATCAACAATGAACACCCTCCTCGTAGACCTGTTACTCGATCTCAAAATAATATCCATAAACCTAACCCAAAATATGCAAACCTTACTGCTCTCACCTCCCTTACCAGTCTACCCAGAACCACAAAACAAGCCCTTGCCACTCCACACTGGCATGCTGCCAAGATTGAAGAAATAAAAGCTCTCACCCGCAATAATACATGGTCCCTTGTCCCGTCTAGTGAAGCTCACAACATCGTTGGTTGCAAATGGGTTTTCAGAATCAAATACAATCCTGACAATACGATCCAGAAATACAAAGCCCGCCTTGTTGCAAAAGGATTCCATCAACAGCCTGGAGTAAACTACTCTGATACATTTAGTCCAGTTGTTAAACCCGTCACTTTCTGTCTTCTTCTCTCCTATGCCCTTAGTCAAGGATGGTCACTTCATCAACTAGACATTAACAACGCCTTTCTTCAAGGCACACTCCATGAAACTGTATATATAACTCAACCTCCTGGATTCTCTGATCCTAACTCTCCCTCTCGTATCTGTCGCCTTTCCAAGGCAATTTATGGTCTCAAACAAGCTTCCAGGGCTTGGTACACAGAATTCAAGAACTACTTTCTCTCATATGGTTTTTCTTCCTCTATAGCTGATCCCTCTCTTTTCATCTATAACAAAAACTCTCTTCATCTCTACCTACTGGTCTATGTTGATGATATTATTGTCACTGGTCTGTCCTCCACATTTCTTACCTCCTTCATTTCCAGTCTCTCCTCACGTTTCTCACTCAAATATTTTGGTCCTCTCTCCTATTTTCTTGGTGTCGAAGTCACCCTTAACTCTCACGGTCTTCTTCTGTCTCAATCCAAATACATTCATGATATTCTCTCTCGCCATAACATGTTGTACTCTAAACCTACCCCCACACAATTGGCTACCTATCCACCACTTAGTTCTTCCCAGTCTTCACCTATTTCTAATCCTTCTGAGTATCGTGCCATCGTTGGTGCTCTTCAGTATCTCTCAATCACCCGTCTCGATATCTCCTTCTATGTTAACAAACTCGCTCAATTCATGCAAAATCCCCAGTACCATCATTGGGTTTCTCTGAAGCGTCTACTTCGTTATCTTCAAGGCACCATCACTTTGGGAATTCAACTCTTTCGTCACAAAATTCCCACCCTCCATACTTTCTGTGATGCCGATTGGGCAGGTGATAAAAACGACTATGTCTCCACTTCGGGGTTTATCATCTACCTCGACAAAAATCCAGTGTCCTGGTCATCCAAAAGGCAACGAACCCTTGCCCGCTCTTCTACTGAGGCGGAATTCCGTGCCGTTGCTGATGCTACTGCTGAGATCTTATGGCTTAAAAATCTTCTCACTGAACTGCAACTTTCTCTTCCTCATCCTCCAGTCATCTATTGTGACAACCTTGGAGCTACTCACTACTCTGCCAATCCAGTTTTTCATTCTCGAATGAAACACATTGCTCTCTCCTTTCAATTTGTCCGGGAACAAGTTCAACTCGGTCATCTTCGGGTTCAACACATTTCTAGTGGTGATCAATTAGCCGATGGCCTAACAAAACCGCTTCCTCGTGCTCGATTTCATTTGCTCATGTTCAAGATTGGTCTTATCCACGGAACGTCCATCTTGAGGGGGCCTGATAAGCATAAAATGGAAAGGCAGTCAAATACATCTCCCCAACTCTCTTCAAGATCAAGTTCATCCACTTTGTAAATACATAGGCCTTTTAATGCTTCTTAATTCATTGTATAGTTTATCTCCTACATTGTTTTTATCTCCTGTACAACTATATATACTCATCACTTGTGATCAATAAAATATACTTTCCATTATTCTTTCAGGTCCCCGTTCTTGAATGGCCTTGTCCGAAAGTGGCTTCGATAATTTGGGCCCAAACTCAATTTATTCCGTTCACGTACATATTATTGTTATTCAGTTTCTAAATATTTAGTTTTACGATAATAAAATGAACATAAAAAAATTGGTAAAAAAATGTTTGGGGACAAAGTTTTTTCCAAAAAAGACATTTATTTTAGAACAAATGTTTCTTGAATTTGAACATTTATTTAGAAACACAGAGATTATATCTAAAGTATGTGAACACATTTCTTCTCAAGTATTTGGACATGCAGAAATGTGTGTACGCTGAGGTTAATCGAAGTATGCCATATTATATTATGTTTAATATTATTTGGATCTAATTAAAATGATATAATAAGGTTAAAGAGGGTCAAGTCGTCTTTTTTTTTTTTTTTTAGTTGTATATAGATATTTAAATTTTTATAAAATTATGATAAAATCTCGATTGAATTGATAACGAAAATCAAAGTTGGATAAAAATTTTCGGGGCTGAAGGAGAAAATTGTTATGCTTCCCAATTGAATGTGCTATAATATACTTCCTCCGTCGTCCCATGTGAATGTAAATCATTTCGTGGGCACAATAACTAAGAAATATTATTAAGATAATGAAATTGTGTGGTAGGAAATGAAGAGAGAGAATGAGTGGAGTTAATAGTAGGTTGGTTGAATAAATTGTATGGTGAAAAATAAAGATAGAGAATGAGTGGGTGGGGTAGGGTGAATATAAAATAATAAATTTGTTTCTATTTTGGACAGTTTGCATTTACGTGGGACGGATCAAAATAGAAATAAGTTTCCATCCACGTGGGACGGAGGGAGTATTCTTTTTAATACTCTCCTTTATCAACTGAGAACCTAAATTAGATCCTACATATCAATTCTTCAATTAATTGTTCTTCGGAGTTCAATTATGGACCTAGATATTTCGTTTCTATATAATCTTCGATTATATAAGCATGATGTTAGATTCAAGAATATTTGTTTGCATGGTTCTAAAGTTTCTAAATAAATTCGTGGTCTTGATTTTCAGTTACTCCATCCAATACTTTCGAGAACGGTATAAATCGAGATATTAACATTTATAATAGCAGGGAAAGACCCAATAAATTGATCTCAAAATATAATTCACACAAGTAATAAATAGGACAAATGGAGTGGACTTTTCCTATCTTTACTCGTCGTGCCTATTCGTCATTTCCAATATATCGACCTAGATATAGCATAGTGTATAATGACTAAGGCACAAAATTCTAATATTTCGACAAGGCACGCTCTCATATGCCGAGAAAGACATCTATCAAGGCCGACTTGACCCTCACTAAAAGACGAGGAGCATCTCCTCGATCATCAACAAGGCAAGGAAATAAGCTTCTCTATCCTTGCTCTCTCATCTCTTCCTCGGCATTCATTCATGTCGATCAAGCATAACAAGCCGAGTAGCATGTCTCATAGGCATACGGACAAAAGGCAATGCTAATCCTACTCAAACAAGAATTGTAGATAGTTATAATACAACTAGGATTATAATCTCCTCACACACAACTTCCTAATTAAAGATGGACAATACATCCCTACACCTATAAATACAAGTCATAATTCACATTATTTGGGTAACACATCTTTTGACTCTCAACTCTTATCAATTTATTTGTTCTTTATATCACAAAAATACTTACTCTCACGCCGGAGGGCATTCGCCGGTGAAGCTCCGGATTAGTTTATATGTTTGTTCATCTTTTTTAGGCTATTCAAATATCCAGGGTACAACCTGCCGCTGAATTTGGGCTGATCCGAACGTTTTTGGCTTCATTAGTTTCGTTTCATTGCCATGAAACGATTCATATTATCTATTGAATAGCTTGAAAAATTCTTCTCCATTCTCCTAATCCTAATGTAAGACGAACATACTGCAAGTATTACTCCTGATCCAGATAATATTCTTGTGGAGTAGACTCATGGCAACTAGGACTGCTTTTTCTCTTGCCAATGGGGAATTACCACCGCCTCCACCGTTGATTGATGGGCTGACACCCCTAGGAATGAATCTGCGTTCTAGGGGACAACCAACAACCTAGGTAGTGCAGCCTAACCCTCCTCCTCATTGGCACTGAGGAAGGCCTGTGGCAGCCAGACGGGGAAGAATGCCACCCAGGGGGCACTAGAGCTTCCCCCAACAGATTGATCGCAGAACTCTCATGCATCAACAGATAGAAACTCTGCAACGCATTTATGAAACACAAAATGTCTTGCTACAATTGGATCCTAAGCACTCCCTGACTGAATTCATGATGCCTACGAGAACTGGAAATTCCCTTGAAGGGGAGAGTCATCTTGACAGGCGTGATAGTCGGGGTAATAGAGAAAATCATCCTCCTGGCCAAAATCCCCCTCATCATGACCCTTTTGGTATACCCAGGTAGAAGCCTCTACAAGATGTCCCTTATTGTCATAAGGCTCCTGGACATGTAAACACACGAAACATTGAGGATTTGATAAGTCATCTGAACCATCAGAGGGACCAGGAGGTTAATTCTGCCGACTTGAGAGCAAGGCTTAGTTTAGTAGCAAGTCGAAAATCCCCTTCTCGGCATAGGAGCCTTCCTCGGCAAAGGAGCCCTTCTCGTCACAGGTCTCCTCCCCATCCAGAAATAGTACCTAGAAGGAACAGAGTGCCATATGTACATGGGGACAATCACCAGGAATATGAGTAACACGTAAAGTGAATGGGCATAGAAAGAATGAAAGGACCCACCGTAGTTCTCATTTTAGTTCGGGTATCGATGCAAGAGATATTCTCCTATTGAAAAATAGACTAGATGAAATGAAAATGGGAAAGAAGGAAGTGGATAAGGATGATACCAGTGTCACTCGTCCTTTCTCCCAGCGGATTAATGATCTACCTCCCAATCCTGGTTTTAAAATCCCAAGCTTTGAAAAATATGCGGGAACCACAGATGCACGGGACCATTTGCAAAGTTTTTAATCCACTATGACCCTCCTCACCAAGGCATATGATATTCTATGTAAGGCTTTTGCAAGTACCTTCTCCGAAACAGCTTTGTCCTGGTTCCGTGAGCAAAAGAAGGGAAACATCGATAGCTGGAAAATTATGAGAAGGAGATTCCTTGACTACTTTGCTACAACGGGAAAGAGAAAGAAAAGATTGACAGATCTTGCTAACATTGAGCAAGGGAAGAACGAAACAACTCTGAGTTATTACAATCGATTCAGAGCCATGGCTGACCAGGTAAAGGAAAGCCTAACGGACCAGGAGGTGATCGTTTGCTTCAATTCCGGGCTGAGATCTGGGCAATAAATCTATGAACTTTCTGCTAGAGAGTCTAAATCAAAATTTGATCTGTACAATGTGGCTTACGTCATAGCTATGGTAGAAGAGAAAAGTAAAAAGAGGTTTGAAAAACCAGAAGCTGATGCAGCTGGCACCAACCAGGCTTACAACGGAAGTAACTGTAAGGGGAAGAACAAAATTCGAGCTAATAAGAAAGCTAAGGTTTTCACCCCCTCACCAAACCTATAACAGAGATCATGCAGTTGGTGAATCTACCAAGTTCCTGACCACTCGATGAAAGAACAAAATATAACCGTGACAGCTCCAAGTATTATGCCTTTCACAAGGATCACGAACACGACACGGAGAATTACATCTCCCTCAAGACAATGATCCATAGATGGGTAGACGAGGGAAAACTTGATCGCTATGTCATGAGAAAGGATAACAAGCGAAAAAGAAAGGATGACGATGACGATGACAAATATGATGAAAGGGAGGACAGGTCTGCTAGGGATAAACTCAACTTTATAAAAGAGGAGACTGTCTCCAACAAGAAACTGAAAGACCAGATACACGAGCTAAGTAAGGTCTACCACATCCCCGTCTGGATCCATAAGGAAGATGAGGTCATCAGCTTCTCCCCTAATTAGCTAGATGGAAGTCGTGCGGCTCGTAAGCAACCATTGGTGATCAAAGGAAGAATTGATAACTGTGAATCCGAAAGGCTCCTAATAGACTCGGGGGCCTACATGAACATTCTATATTATTCCACCTTCCAGAAGATAAACCTGAAATACAGCATGCTAGAGCCATACTCTGCAAGACTATAATGCTTCACCAACCACAAAGTCAGCGTCATGGGGACAATTGACTTATTGCTGGAATTGGGGGAACATCCCTTCCGAGCTGAGGCCACAGTAACATTCGTGGTCATGGACCTGGCAAGTGACTACCATGCCATCATATGCATTTCGAGTCAAGACGAACTTGGGTCGGTCGCCTCCCTCTCTCGCCAGCGAGTTAAATTTCCCACTCGGGCTGGAATCAGATGCGTGAGGGCGACCCCCAGGGACTTCTTGGAGCATGTTAGGAGGAGCAAATAAACATCCAAAAAGGTGGAGGTAGACACGCCACAAGAAAATCTGAAAATCTCTAAGTCTGTAAAGACTACTAGCACCAGTTCTAGGCTGAATCTGATTTTTGAAATAGAGTATGAGGAACACATGATACAAGATATTCACGAAAACAATGACACAGTTTTGTCCATCCCAGATATAGCCCCTCATCTTATCAGCTGCCAGAACTCGGGGGACAACCCTTACTTGAGACAAGGAGAGCCACCGAACGTAGACGAAATAGTTGAGATGTAATACCTAGACATAAATGGTGAGTAAGCTAGAAGGCTCAGAGAGATAAACATTGAAACTTTGCAATTTCGAGACGGTTCAGAAATGGAGCCCGTAGACGAATTGGAGGAAATTATACTCAATCACGACTATCCAGAGCAGAAAATAAAAATGGGGGGCCAGCTCTCCCCGAAAGAAAGGGAGGATATCATCACCCTTCTGAAAAATAGTATGGATGTGTTTGCCTGAAAGTCGAGGATATTAGAGGGATAAATGAAGAGGTAGTTGTCCACAAGTTGGAAGTTGACCCATCTGCTAAACCTATCAAGCAAGCACAGAGAATTTTTGCAAACAAATGCAATCAAGGAAGAAGTGCAAAAATTACTAAGTACTGGAATCATCAGGGAAGTAATCTACCCCATTTGGTTGGCCAATGTCGTGATGGTCAAGAAACATAACAAAAAATGGCCAATGTGTGTAGACTTTACAGATCTCAACAAAGCATGCCCCAAAGACAGCTACCCTCTCCCTAGAATTGACAAGTTGGTAGACTACATTGCTGGATACAGAATCCTTAGCTTCCTAGATGCCTACTCTGTTTATCACCAGATAAAATGGCCAAGGAAGATATGGAGAAAATAGCCTTATAGGCAGCTGGAGGAATTTATTGTTACACTATGATGCCCTTCGGGCTTAAAAATGTGGGCGCAACCTACCAGCGCATGGTCAGCAATGTCTTTGGGGAGCAAATAGGCCATAACATGGAAGCCTACATAGATGACATGGTCATCAAGACTAGGAGTGGCAGCCACTCCCCAGACTTGGAAGAAACTTTTGACAACTTACGAGCTAACAACAAGAAACTTAATCCAAGTAAATGTGTGTTCGGGGTGACGATCAGAAAGTTCCTAGGATTTATGGTATCGCAAAGAGGAATCGAGGCAAATTCGTAGAAAATCAAAGCCTTGATTGACATGAAAGATCTTACCAGAATCAAGGAGGTTCAAAGGCTGAACGGGAGAATAGATGCCCTTGGGAGATTTATTGCAAAGTCTGTGGAAAAATTGCTGCCTTTCTTAAAAGTATTTAAGGGGAGCAAGAGCTTCTCCTGTACATCTGAATGCTTAGAATCATTCAAACAGTTGAATGAGTAATTAAGATCCCCTCATTTATTGAGCAGCCCAGTTACTGGAGAGATGTTGTACGTCTTCCTAGAAGTTACAGACCACGCCATAGCTGTGGTACTAGTCCGGAATGAAGAAACCACTCAAAAACCAATATATTATGTCTTCAAGGCATTGTCAGATGTGGAGAGCAGATACTTCAACGCAGATTAGATAGCCAACTGTAAGTGCCCCAATCTGGGTCGTTAATATTTCGTCAGCCCAAATTAATGATTTATAATCATTTAGGGGCATTTTGGACATTATTTTGACAATTTGAATGAGGAAGGACCTCTTAGGAATAAAAAAATGGACAAATACCTCGCTAGAAATTTGTCATTTCCAATTAAAAAGAATATAGACCATTTAACAAACAGTCAAAACTGCTTTCTGCACAGGACCAGGCATGCTGCTGATCCCATCCGCGCGGATGAGATTGTGCCTACAATCTCATCCACGCGGATAAGATTGCACCCCAGCCAACCTATAAATACAGCCCTTCTCCCTCAGTTTTAACGAGCCAAAAATTACGAATTCCTACTGTTACTCTGTCAAAATCCATTCTCAAACAGCCCTCAACACTCTCACCACTCAAATTCAACACCAAATCCACCCCAAAACCACTCCTAACCCTTTGAAACCTTCAATCCCTAAACACAAGCCCAAGAAACATTGGTAAAACCCTTGTTCTCCCTTCTCAAAACTCCTTCATTCATACATACATTTTCATACATAAATGATGTAGAGTGGTTGTTCTTACTTGTTGTTTGACTCACCCTTCCCTTTTGTCCCAAGGATCCAAGAGGATCTCCATGGATGATTCTCTACAAAATTTCACATTTTATTATGTATGTCCCTTGTCCCCTTTTTACATTAACTAGTCTTTACTTGTTACTTGCTTTCTTGACCCAAAATATGGTCATCTTAGAGTCAATCTCCATAGATGATTATTTCAAATGGTCCACATTCTTTACTTTCTTGTAAATGTCCCCCCTATAGTCTAAGATGTTTACCTTGGAACCATTTCCATGGATAAACATTCTTAAGACTCATATATTTAGGTCACACAAGATGTATGAGATACACTTGAGTATAGGTCTCAAAGATGGTCTTCCTCATGGCCACCTTAGAGATCTTCCTCTAAAGTTGATACATCTTGACCTAGTTCTCTCTTGTCAACTTACTTTTATGTCAAATCCCCTTCCCCTTTGCAAATGATAAGTTTTTCAAGTCCTAATGTACCCCCGGGATGGTTTGGTTAATTGGATTCATCACTTATGACCACTAATCAAAGTCTAGGGAAAGAGGGGACAAAATATGGATGCCAAAAATTCGAACATTTCCTTTATTTTTTGCTTTCAGTTACATTTTCAGTTAAGTCCTGTAAATTCAGTTAAGTTTCTGGAAATTACAGTGACTAAATTGGAAACTGTAAAAAATATTGACACTGCAGTCCCATCCGCGCGGATAAGATTGCACTACGATCTCATCCACGCGGATGACATTGTCATCTGCAAACAGTTTTCCAGTTTCTGTTATTTTCAGTTCAATCCTTGTTTTCAAACTATTTTTCCAGTCCAGTCCCTCAGATTTAGTTTATCTTCAGAAAATCCCTTTTAGTCAAACCTTTTTTCAAAACATACACATACACACATACACAAAAGTTTAAAGTTTGGAAGACTCGTCATACGAAGCATTCCGGGTGAACGTCAAACGTTCTTCACGGAGTGTAACGTGACCTCCGAACTCATTTTCTCTAATTTTGGACATTTTTTAAAGTTTTGGCCCCCCTTAAACTAAAAATGGTGTGGCGACTCCGCTGATTTTCAAACCTCCCAAAAAAAGGCATTGTCGGGCTTCGGCGCAAAAAATCGGGTACATCACAGTGGCGACTCTGCTGGGGACAATAAGCTTTTTTTTTTTTTAAAAAACTCGTTTTTCAAATAATAAATAAAACTTGTTTTTCAAATAAAAAAAAGTTTTTGCGGGTCAAACATCCGTTCAAACACTTGAAACTTTTGTTTTTGTGTGTGTATGTGTTTTCTCATTACGCGTGGTTATCGATTGGATTGTCCCGGGAATGTCACAATTTTGACTGTCGAATCCATTTCCTTAACTATTTAAATTTTATGTGCTTATGTGCTTATGTGTTTACATGTTTTCCAAAAAAAATGATACTCGGTATATAGGTTGGAAACCATTAACCTTCCCGTTAAAAACGCTTCATTATCGGAGCTTGGGATAAATTATGGTTTAACAACGCCACGTACTGGTCTCATTTAAAAAAAATGTTTTCAAAAAAAAAAACTTTTTGCATGCATCATGCCCTTAAGACACATTTGAAATTTTTTGTTTTTACTCAAAAAGGAATGTAGACTGCCGCACACCACGCGAACGTTGACCGTATACTGCACACTACGTCCTTAACCCGAAAAATCTCAGTAGCAGCCTAGGAGGCCTTACTACGCCTCTCGGTGCGAGCACGGGACGACCCAAACAGCCATTGGTTTACCCTTGTGTCGACCCTGCACTTGTCCGTAACACACATTTTATCCGAGATTTGGTTGGTTTTTGGTCCGGTCCGTGTCAGATCATGTCAGTGTATACCTCGCGTAGGTCAAACTCTAGTCAACGTGCCAAGTCAGGATCCTCCGCGGACCTAAATCAGTCGAGGTCATGCCGATTTTCCGTCATGAACTTTGACTCGATCTTGAATGGGGCTCGGACTTTGACTTTGACCCACACGGTTTATGCACTGGCTCCCGGTGTGACACCGAGTCATTAGGGATTAACGCCCAGTCCATGCTTAATTACTGCTTAACCAATGATGAGTCAAGATCTTTTGTGGACTATTATCAGTTAAGGTCATGTCGGCTTTTCGTCAGGCACCTAAACTCGATCTTGACCCTCGACGTTGCCTTCGCCGGTAATTTACATCGAGTGCGCGTTAAGACTTCATGACCCGCCAGACCTTAGGCCTGTTTTTTCCTTTTCGGTCGGTGGGACCTGCTTGCCCTAAGGAACCCTTGTTCGAGGTTACAGGTTGAGGGTCCGTAGACATAGTGATGGGTCCCACTGATCCAGGACTCAGAGTAGTAAAAAAAAAAGAGCAATCTTTTCCAACCACTTAGGGTTTAAGAAAACACGTTTTAAGTAAAATCAAACAAATAACTGTATGTTGCATGAGCCCTGAGCCCAAACACCTTCCCCTTTTCTTCAACTCCCAAAGTCTGAACCTCCCTTATATCTTCCTCCCGCAGTACCTCGCAAAGCTTGGGTACGGACACCTGGTCACTGTCTGGTCAGTTGGGAAGAATCAAGTGCATCGTCAGCTTCACCATTCGCTTCAACTCCGGTTTTCAGAATGTGTGCATCAGCCGGTAACAATGGGGACAATACCACTCTGCCTTCCGAGATCCCTCAGACAGACCAGCATTGGATTCAGTTGGTCGAACAAATGAGACTGCGACAGGAAGCTCAGATGAACAACCTCTTGAAGGCTAATAGGAGTCATGGCTTGATCACCAGTCTCAATCCCGATGGCACTTTTACCATGGAGGAGGAAGGGAATTCTACTCCCACTCTCGGTCGCCCCGAATATGTCAGGATGCCACCACCAGCCTCCTATGTGACTACCCCCGGAACCCCTGCCTCTCGGCCTACAGGTCAGCCGGACCCCAAGCAACAGTTCAGAATTCCGCCGCCACAATTTGATCTAAAGCAACAATCAGGGATGGGTCAGTTCAGATTTTCTCAACAGCAGTCAGGTGTCCCTCCCTGGAATAGTACCAGTCAGGCAAATCCCGGCACTTCCCGAGCTGTCCAAACAGATGTCAATAGAGGAAATGAGACTTTCTTCCAGGAAGCTTCCGAATAATGGAGGAAGTATGGTTAGCCGTCAGGGCTCTCGAGGAACGCCAGAATGAGCAGCAAGCCTAGATCGAAGAAGCCACACGTCATTTTAGAACCTTGACAATTCCCCAGCTGACTGGAGCTCCCCTAAAGGACAAATATGTGCCTGCTCCCCCAGTTTCTAATGTCTCTCGTTACCCCTCGGGATCCAATCATTTGCTTCTAGGCGAACCCAGCAGCCACAATCTGAAGTCCCAATGTCCTCCAGGGAGGAACATACCAAACCAGCATCTCGAGGCCCCGAATTCACCACCGGCTGTCGAACACATTTGGTGGGATGTCTGCGACTACCCCGATTCTCTCAAGAGAGACTACCAAGATGAAATCAGTGAAGACTATCCCCCAAAAAGGAAAACAAAGCCCTCTTCCCAGCAAAAGTTGAAGGCAAGATATGAAGCTGGTGATCTCGCAGTGGGAACCCTCGGAGAGCCATCCGGAAAATTTGATTACTATGTCATCTATTTCAGCAAATCTCCTCAGTCCAGCTCAACTCAAAATCACTCCAGCGCAGCTCAGCTCGAGGCTCCGAATTCACCACTGGCTGTCGAACACATTTGGTGGGATGTCTGTGACTGCCCCGATTGTCTCGAGAGGGACTATCAAGATGAGATAAACGAGGATCACTGTAAGTACCCAAATCCGGATTGCCAAAATCTGTTAAAAGTTAACCGAAATCCGTTAACTGGCCCGCTCCAGGTTAACCGAAACCCGTTAAACACCCCGTTTCAAAGCCTTTTCCAAAGTTTTTGCTACCAATAAAAACGACACCATTTTCACAAAGCCGTTTTTCAACGTTTGGGATCAAAATACAAAACCGCGTGGCGACTCCTCTCCTTCCCGAAAGCGAGGTCTCAAACACCAAAAATCCCGCGAAAGACAACCGCGGTCGCCCCGCGCGAACCCCGGGTAATTTCAGTTGGCGACTCCGCTGGGGACTTGGATACTTTTTCAAAACTATCGTTGTTTTCAAAAAGCCTTCCGTGGGTCAAAATTTCGTTTACCCTTCCTCATTTTTTTTGTGCGTGTGTTGTTCAAAACCTCGAACGGTTTTCAAAAAAAGGGTGTTGCATTATCGTCTCTTTAAAAATCATAACATGTTCGTGTATTCCCGTTCATACTTGATTTTCATGCTACATTTTGAACTACGCATAAAATTCTTTAAGACACATTCTGAAAAACTCTGTTTTACTCAGAAAAGGATTTTAGTGACCGCACACTACTTGTACTCAGGGGCGGAGCCAGGAATTGGCCGAGGGGGGGGGCAAGATTACACGGGGGTTCGGGGGCAGTGCCCCCGAAAAAAAAATTTCGGGTCGGACAAGTAAAAAATGGGTCGGATCCATGAAATACAATGTATTTTAGTTAACAAAAATGATAAAAGTAAATAATTCAAAGAACGATTGAAATAATGTTGAAGTATTTAACGCAAACAATTTATTAAAATATATTACTCGTACAAAAAAGAAATTCAAATTTGCTAATTAAACTTGGGATAATAGGAAGAAAGACCAAAAACAAAAAAAATGGGAAAAGCCTAACTAATTAATTAAGATTGAAAAAATGTGAGGAAATTAGGAGAAAGAGAAAAACAAAACTGTTAAGAGAAAGAATAGCAAAGATGGAAGACAAATAAAATTAATTGAAAATGTAGGTAGCAGGGTTCGAACATGGATTTAAAAGGAAACACCAAAGGCTTTAACTTCACCCCTTCTACCGCTGAACCACACCACTCACTAGTGTTAATCTTGAAGTTAATTATATATATACATATATAACAAAAATATGGTGGGGGCAAAAAAAAAATTTCTACTGCATTTCCGCCGCTGGGGGGGGGGGCGAGTGCCCCCGCCTGCCCCCCTGGATCCGCCCCTGCTTGTACTGCTGCCTCGGTACACCGCACTTCACTTGCACTTCGCCTCGGTACACCGTGCATACTACGACCCGTAACCCGGATGACCGTTCGCCATTGCCTGGCTTGGTCTCGCGTACACCATTCGAGCGCGCATGGGGTCGTCCCAAACAACCCATCCTAGCCCGTGTAAGCCATGCACTCTTTGTGTCACACTTCGTCCAAGACCCCAGTTGGTTTTTGGCTTAGTACGTGTCATAAAGCCCAAGTGTATGTTTTTTACGCCAGGTTCCGTCACGAGTCAAGCTCGAAAGATTGAGACCGAAGGTCGTTCCCGACCTGAAGTCTTGAGCTTTTCAGCCTTGACTTTGACGCGGAGCTCTGCCGAAAAATATACCCGAATGTTCAATGTAACACCGTGTCACCAAACCCTCAACGTATGCACTGTGCCAGCCACAACTTGGCCAACGCCAAAAGCTAAGGCCCCTCGCGCAAGCGAGTCAGGAGAGGTCATGCCGAAATTTTGGCACGATCCCCGCCTTAACTTATGGACGTTGACTTCGACCGTGGCCCGCGTGCCACATACGTTGGAAGTTTGTGTGACCAGCTAGCCTTAAGTTCACTTTTTCCTTTGTCAGTGGAACTCGCTTGCCTTATAGGACCCTCGCTCGGGATTGTCCATCCTGGGAAGATGATCTACAGGTGAAAAACGAGGGGCTTATAAATGTAGTGACGAGATCCACTGATTAGAGCCTTAGGTTAGTTGCGAAAAAGAAGACACGATATTTTCCAACCGATTAGGACTCTGAGAAAATGCGTTTTAAGTAAACATTAATCGGTAACTGCACATTGCACAAGCTCGAAACCCTGAGCCAAATACCCTTTTCGAAGCCTAAACCCTGCCTTTCATTCCCTGCAGCGAGCGTAGTGGTTCGAGAATTCCGGGCCGCCGCCTCGCAGTCACGCTTACGGCAGCGTCCGACAGCTTCTTCGGTTCCCTCAGTTCCCTCACCAGAATATCCGACATGTCAAGCTCACCGAGAAATCGTGACGGACGGACCCCGCCACCTGCAGAATGTATATGACATTGGAAGAAGCCATTCGGGCTTGTGAGGTTCACAAGAGGCGTAAAGAAGATCGCGTAATTTCGTGGTACAGCTTTCCGAATGAGCGAGGTATAGCAGCCTATCCCCCAGAGCCGACTCCAACTTTCGTCTTAATCGAGGACGACGATTCCCCGAAACCGCCTCCTCAAACCTTCAACCAGGTTCCTCCCCGCCAACTTACAGGATGCCTTCAAACCAAGGAAACAATGACCTAGGCTTCATGTTGCCACCTCTCAAGGCAACCCTGTCATATACGGCCAAGCCAGTACTACTCCCATCACTCAGTACAACCAGCGCACCGCTGGACCATCTCAAACAGATGCCAATATCCTCCAATACCCTCATGGGTTCATCCCATTGCCTATACACGAATCCCAATACACCGGGGACAAACCCCGATACAGTCCAGAAAAGGCCCCCATATATCCTCATATATTGAGCCTACCACCCCCAATCACTGCCACTCATATGGTAACACCCGGCGCCGAGCCTCAAAGTCCACCACTGGACCCAACCTTAGCCTGGATGGTCGAACAGATGAAAGGCCTGAAAGCCAGTATGAGCAGCCCAAAGCAAGAAACGCTCAGATCCACAGATCCGGGAATGGTCACGCTTCTCCCTGCCAAGTTCAGAATGCCAGAGATGGACCGATTCGATGGAACCGAATGTCCTCAAACGCATGTTGACACCTACGTTCTCGGCATGAGAGCAAAAGGAGCAACCCTTCAGCAAATGGCCGATCACTTCCAGCATACACTCAAGAGTTCAGCGTTACGATGGTTCCTAAGGGTCAAGCCTGCAGATCGCCATACCTGGGATAAAATCAGTAAAATCTTCCTAGAGTGGTACAGATCCAACCTGGAGTGGGAAACAAATCTTGAGGACTTAATCACCACCGAGCAAAAAGCAGATGAAAGCTTCGGAGAATTCTACAAGAGGTGGAGTTGGAAACTCTCCGAGATCATGGAGCCACTCTCCAAGGATGAACAGATGCGAATCTTCAAGTCCAGCTTGAGGCCGTCCATTAGATCTCTCATCAGCCATCACTTCTTCCTCGATCTCTGAGCCATGGTCAATGCCGGCTCATAGTTCAAGAAGGATCTCAAGGAAAAATTGGCCACAGCACAGCCATACAGATATCGATCAGCAGTTGCATTCAATCCCGCATCGGACCCCGGCAAAGGGAAAGATACGCCTGTCAACTACATTCATCAAGGACAACAGTTGGGCAACAGAAACCCATTCCCGCAAAGCAATCACTCCACCCCAAAGCAGCCTGCCGTACACTTCGACAAGTTGGACATGCCGCTGAGTAAGATGCTGGAAGGGTTGATCAAGGAAGGCCTCCTCAAACTCGTTGCAAACTACAAACCCAAGAATCCCGTAGTCAACGCTGACAAAAGCAAGTACTGCGCCTTCCACCAGTATCATGGCCATACCACCGACAACTGTGTGGGGTTACGGTACGAAATTCAGAATTTGATAGAGGAAGGGAAATTGGAGTGTCCCCGTGGACCTAATACAGTCGGAAACCCTTTTTCGAACAACAACAATGTGAACTCCATCGAGTGGGTGCCAAAGAAGATTGCCGCAGAGCCAGTTTCTTCGCCTCTTCCAGCCAGGTCCTCATCAAACGTCCACATCAGCTACGATGTTTGTGATTGCTCCGAATGCTTTGAGTACGAGTTCCGAGACATGATCAGGAGTGATTCTCCCAGAAAGCAGAAGAAGAAGTCTTCTCAACAAAAACTGAGAGAAAGATATGAAGCTGGAGACACCAGCGTGGGTACGCTCGGAGAGCCATCCGAGAAGTTCGATTACTACGTACTCTACTCCAGCCAGTCCTCCCTTCCTTCAGGACATGCAACTTTAGAGCAGACAGGGGTGGGAAAGCCAAAAAATCCTGCCGACGCCAAAGTTCAGGCCTCAGGGCACCGAAATACCTCAAATCTTGACAACCTCATCGCCAGCCAGAAGCCTAATCCCCCGCGGGATCAACCAAGGCTCAGTTTGCCCAACTTTAGGGCACTAGCCGGCAAAGGAAAGTCAAAGTCAACTTGGCACTCGCACTCAAACAACATGCTAACCAAGGGATGCCACCGCCACAAGCAGCCTCAACACAATCCCGAGGCACCACCAAAAGCTTACCTCGCAAGAGGAAGACAGGAAATAGATGGCTTGATGACTCTCCTTCTCCGGAAAGAGACCAGATCTACGGTTCCTGACTTTGTGGCAGTATGCTCACCTTCTGTGATGAAGACCTGCCGAAAGACGCCTCAGGGCACAATGAAGCTTTGTACATCACTCTCCGGCTCAACACCATCTCTCTACCCAGAGTGTTGGTAGACAACGGATCAGCAGTCAATGTCCTCCCTCTCAGCATGATGCGAGCCCTACGCATCAACGAAGGCCACATGATTCCATCTTCCTGGACTATCAAGGCCTACGACAGCACGTCTCGTCCCATCCTGGGGATGGTGACTCTGGAGCTCTGGTTCGAAACCCAAATGGTGCCAGCAAAATTCCACGTGATGGACATTCCGTCCGAATTCACAGCTCTATTGGGACGCCCTTGGCTATACCACATGAAAGCCATAGCATCCACTCTCCATCAGTGCATCAAGTTCATTAACCGGCAAGGAGATCTTGAAGTCATCAGAGGAGACAGTTTCCTCATAGGGAACGAAGCCGAGACAACAGCCAAGCGTGCCTGCAGCCAGGCACAGGGCTACCTCCTTCAAGCCGACCAAGGGACTATCGAAGCAAATCTCATCAGAATCCCTCAGAGTCCGGAGATGCTAACTATGTCAACGTCCTTGAACAGGAAGACCCTGAAGCAGTCAGGTTCATCAAGTTCAACTGCCGTTTCCGAAACTTGGAAGCAGACTGGAAAGAAACCCTGAGCATCGCAATGATGCGGGCACGTAAACCCCCTGTCTCCGATCGGAGATTTGTCAGCATCCTTCAATCATACTCTCTGGCCCCGCCAGGCGAGGAAATCTTCGTGATGAAGGTCAACAAGCATCATCACACTCGTGATGAATGTATGTCAGTCGTATTGGATGTCCTCCATGAGGAATTGCCCGCCGAGCCCCTCTTCTCAAGCGAAGGGCATGATGTTTTTCTAGCAGCTCCAGCATCGTGGCAGGACGCGAGGCGTCCTTATGTTTGGGCTGAGCCGTCAGACGACAACGAATCAGGACTCTCCGGAGTTGAGGACGCGGCAGATCCGCAAGAAGATCCCTACATACATATGCTCAGTTTCTAGGACGGCACCAGTTTCGATGATGTCACCTACGACGAGGGCTCCAATACCATGGAAATTGTCAAGCTCAACATCCCGTACAGGCGGTTATCTAGCAAATGGAAACAACTGGTTGACACGACAAAGAACCCCTCTGATCAAGTAACTGACGGCGACTTCGTCAACATTATATTTTCCAGATATCCCGATGATACCAAGGATCAGGTCCTTATTATCAGATTCTGCAATGCCAAAGTTACCCTCGACGACTGCCTGCTCATGGTAAACGAGGCCCTGGCCAATCGAGCTCAGAGCTCATCGTCACTTCCGACTACCAGCCCCAGTGGCAACCGGCCCGTGCCGTCAGTCAAGCTTACAGCCGCAAGCGCCGCCAAGGCCAAGGGCATCAGCAAAGGAGACAAAGCTCCTCACCCTGCTACAAATCAGATCAACCTCGGGAACACTTCCAGTAGCTACCCTGAAAACATCTGTAAGAGTCTTCCCCGCAAGACAGATTCGGCTTCCGAAGAAAGGAATGATCACCTCAGCATCAACATGCTCAAGATCGATCATGCTCCCAGTCGTCACGGCCACAGATTCAGGCATCCCGCCAGCAAACTGCTAGCTTTGATAGACTTGGCGATCCAGCGAGATCACGAGACTATCAACATCGCAGAATTCAATACCCCCGTGGGTTCAATCAAACAGATATGGGCGAACTTCTTGGTAACCGAGATCAAGGAAGGCCGCATGGAATGTCCCAGCCCGACTTCTTTCATCAATATAATCCAAGTGTTTCCGCCATTCGGGGATTTGGATGTGATCACAGTTCTAGACACCAGTCAGACGGCGTGCACCTACGGAGTCTGTTTAGCTCTCGCAAGGAAAGCCCTCATGGAACTAGCTGCTCAAGAGAACCGTCTCTGGGACGAGAACCAAGCTCAGAAGACTCACAGGGACCAAGCCCTTAAAGCGTCACAAGCAGCTTCAGACAGAAAGCTAGAGGCCACTCTAGACCAGTTCGACCTCAAAGGTTTTGCCCACGGCAACTTCCTGGACTACCGTCTTTTCTCATCAAACCCCCTCTGGCAAGTGAGGGCGGCCAACGGTCCCGATGACCTAGGAGATGGAATGGCACAGTACAAGGAGTACCTAGCCAAACAGCATGAAGAGTACCAACGGTTACCTCCCCGAGGAAAGCAAGTTCTCTGTGAAAGCGACGACGAAGACGATGAAACCATTCTCTTCCAAGCCGATCATGAGGTCAAAAAAATCAGAATCCCAAGGGTCCTGGGAGGATGGGGACGGATCATTTCCGCTCTCAAACTAAAAGTCCAACTGAAGGAGGAAGGTCTATTCAAAAAGAAAAGAAAGATGGAAATACATCTCCAGCAACTACTCAGGGAGATTCCACAGACTGTGGCATTTGTTTACAGAAACGATCAACTGGGACAGCAGCCAGTTACATGGGCAGATGTTCGAGAAGCCGTGTACTCACCTTCCGACATACCCGCCACTCAGTTAAAGTAGAAGAAAAAGCTCTCCCCGATGGATGTTTATCTAGATTGCCGCATACAGCTTAAGGAAGTACTGGCTATTCTCACGTGGGAAGAAACACAGGCGCTAACTCTCGACGTAGGCTCTACTGCAAGAGAGTTGATCTGGGCTAAAAGTGGAGGAAAATTAGCAAACCATGACTATCGCCTAACCCAACTCGAGAATGCCCTGAGCATGCTCAGCAAGAAGGAAAGAAGTGTGGTATACCGTGAAGATATCAAAGAGACCGTTCGCTTGAACCAAGAACTCTCTAACCTCCCCCGGAGGGTCACCAGTGCACAGTTCAGTTCTGGCAACCACTGCTGCGCACCGACGTTTGAGCAGTTGCGACAAACCATTGACTCCCTCTCCACGGAGGCACCTAAGCCAGTATCCTGGGATAGAATCCGAAAAGCTGCCGAAGCCCCCGAGAATGCATCTACAGTCAACGAATTGAGGGAAGACATATGGCCCTATGCTTCGAGGAATCCTCCTCTGACTATGGCTCAGCTCAGAGCGACCTGTTCAGAAGGGACCAAGCCTGATGTCAGCGTCCTGACCCGATCGGGTCAAATCCATGCATTACCACCTAAGGCCACTAAAAAGCCGACGGAGCCAGAATCGCAACCCGGCCTGCCTGAAGGCACAAGTTCCGTGAAAGAGGACCCGATCCTCACTCGCCTCAAGCGCACCCAGCGAACATTTCCTCGTCCCTCGCTCACATCTTCATATCCTCACAAGCTCAAGCTGGAGGGAAGTCTGGCTCGCACCATGGTCCCCGTGGACGCCACCTGCACGAAGTAATTCGATGATCGGCAACATCCACTATGGCAACATCATCACCTTCACGTATTTGGACCTCGCCAAAATTTGGGGCCGATCACAATGAGCCGCTATACATCACAGCCCACTGACGAGCATCGCCTTCCCCGCGTGTTGGTAGACGGAGGTTCCGAAATGAATGTCTTGCCCCCCAAGATGATGGACCTGCTTGACATCAAGCCCACAGATCTGAAGCCTTCAGTCCACACTGTCAAGGCCTGCGACTCCACTTCCCACACAGTTCTCGGGGTTGCTTCTCTAAATATATGGTTCGGCAAGCGGATGATCCCCACTAAATTCCAAGTGTTGGACATTCCCATCACTTTCACAGCCATCTTGGGGCGACCCTGGCTGCATCAAATAAATGGCGTGGCATCCACCCTTCACCAATGTATCAAGCTCATGCAAGGCAACGAGCTAACCACAGTCTACGGCGACAGCGTCACCACCGAGGGGACCCGAGGGGACCAGCACCAACGACATTCCAGTGTTAGAGATCATGCATGATGAAGACATGGCATTAACTGGATTCACTTTAGAGACCTTCAAGATCCAAATATGCAGCGTGGATCTTCCACTGTTTCGGGACAAAATCCCTCCCGCCATGAAGATGATGAAACTCATGAACTTCATCCCAGGACTAGGGCTCGGCAAAAGGTTACAAGGCAAACACCAAGTCATCGAAGTCAAGGACCACACTACGGTCCAGGGGCTCGGTTATGTGCCTACACCAGCTGATATTAAAGAAAACAAAAGGCTCGCCCGCACCTAGGCAGCAACCCACAGAAGGGGAACCTCCCACGGCACACCCAACCTCCGACCTTACAGTTTCGACCTCGCTCATTACTTCACTAAGGGAACCGACAGCGGAACTGAGGGGACCGACAAGGGAAACGATAGCAGAACTGAGGGGACCGACAAAGGAACTGACAGCAGAACTGAGGGGACCGAAAGTGGAACTGATGAAGACAAGAAAGAAGCAGGGAAAGTCAGCACAGAGACTGCAGAAAGGATGGAAAAGCTAGCACGGGACCTCAAGCGTTTCAGAGGACTCAAGGCTAATCTGATAAGGGGAGCGTTCCTCGACATCACAACTCTACCTGGACCAATTGCCACCACAGTTCAGCATGAGTACACATACAAAGGAATCCCAGACATGGAAGAGCAGCTCGAGACACTCTTCACGGGAAACACACTGTTCGGGTCAGCCGCCGATGCCACATTCGAGACAGTAACTCCAAAGAAGAAGGAACCAGAATTCATAGAAGACGCTCTCAGTGGACCCGCTCTACAAAGTCTTTTTGAAGAAGTCATGGAGGTGCCAAACTCGATTGACCTGGGCTCCGAAAACAGCATGATCGCCATGATCGGGACAGCAGAAGCCAAGCTTCTTGACCCCCGAACCCTCATCAAGCATCCAGCAATGCCATTGAAAAATTGGGTAACTTTCACCGGACCAAGGGCAAGCCAGACAGAAATGGAAGACAAGCTGTGACTGCACCCACATATCCCTAAACCCGGTCTCAAACCCTCTGAGTCAGAGTCCAGTCCTCTGAGTCGTCAAACGGCCTTACGCCGGAGTACTATGATAATGTAGCCAACAATGTATTTCCGTTCTCATTCAATGAAAAGTCTGACCTTTTGGAGTATCCCCTCATTGCCACTTTAACAACTGATAAGTTAACAAACAACTTAAAAGACGTTAATAGTGACTCACTTGATAAAGAAACAGACACATTAAATGAACAATACATTAAAGAAGTTCTCAAGCGTGTAGTAGACCAAGAGGACAATCGGGCCCAAGCTGCCGAAGAGGTTATGACTAAAGTGAACCTGGGGTCAATGCAAGAGCCTTAAGAGACACAAGTGGGCAGTTTCTTCGCCGATGCAGAAAAGGAAGCCCTGATAAATCTCCTCAAGGAGTATGTTGACGTGTTTGCCTGGTCATACCAGGACATGCCGGGACTCGATCCCTCAATCGTGGAGCACAGAATTCCCCTAGATCCAGAATCCAAGCCTATCAAGCAGAAATTGCACAAGATCAAGCCAGAGTGATCCTTGCAAGTGAAAGAAGAAATAGAGAAAATGCTCCGCGTCGGCTTCATCAGAGTAATTGAGTACCCTACATGGCTCTCCAACATCGTGACGGTCACCAAGGCCAACGAAAAGGTCAGATGCTGTGTGGATTTTCGAGATCTCAACAAGGCCAACCCTAAAGATGATTTCCCAATGCCCAACATCGACATGCTAGTCGACACCACGGCAAATTTCGAGGTAAAGTCCTTCACGGATGGGTTTGCCGGATACAATCAGATCAAAATGTCTGAGGAAGATCAAGCCAAGACTGCTTTTACCACTCCGTGAGGGGCATACTGCTACACGGTCATGCCGTTTGGTTTAAAGAACGCTGGGGCTACTTACCAGCGGGCTGCAACAGCCCTCTTCCATGACATGATTCACAAGGAAATCAAAGTGTATATCGACGACATGATCATCCACTCCAGAGGATCAGACATGCAACATATGACAAATTTGAGAAAGTTTTTCAACAGACTCAGAAAGCACTCCATGAGATTGAACCCTGCAAAGTGCACCTTCGGTGTCAAGCGAGGCAAAGTACTGGGGTACATGGTTACAGAAAGAGGTATCGAAGCCGATCCCAAGAAAATCAAGGCCATCATCGACATGAAGCCACCTCAGACACTGACAGAAGTGAAAAGTTTTATTGGAAGACTTCAGTACATCAGTCGCTTCATCAACCAGCTGACATCTCTCTGCGAGCCAATGTTCAAGCTAAAACACTACATGCAGTCACATTCAGTGCTCCTGGTCTCAAGATAGACCCCGTCCGATATCTCTTCGACAAGCCATCCCTGTCAATGAGACTAGCCAAGTGGTCGTTCTTCCTGGCTGAGTTTGACATCAAATACATGGTCAAAAAATCAACAAAGGGCAGAGTAATGGCAGATCAGCTGGCAGACTTCCCAAGTAGTGAACCCAAGGATCCTGATCCGTAGTTTCTGGATGACGGGATCTTTTCACTTGACAGCGCAAACCGTTGGCAACTCTTCTTCGATGGGGCAGCCAACAAGAAGGGAAATGGTATTGGAATGCTCCATGTCGATCCCAAGGACGATCACACTCCCATAGCCATCAAATTGAATATTGAAACAACTAACAATGTAGCAGAGTATGAAGCTTGCCCAACCGATCTAGAAGCCGCTCTTGAGCGCAACATCTCAGAACTGGAAGTGTACGGAGACTCAGCATTGATCATCAATCAAGTGTCCAAAAAATGGAAGACGATAGATTCTGGCCTCCAGAAGTACCACACGTACATGGAGAAGCTCATTGCTCAGTTCAAGGACATCTCTTTCCATTATTTGCCAAGAGACAGGAATCGCTTTGCAGATGCCCTGGCTACCCTAGCATCTCTTGTCGAAATTCCCGAAGGAAAATCATTAAAACCCCTCAGAATAGGTAGACGGGAAACGCTTATTGCTGTGAGATCTAAGTTAAAAATGAACCGATCGACGAATCCTGGTACAATCAAATCTACCAGTACCTCCAAAACGGAGAAGCTTCCTTCACAAGTGAAGATGGAAAATACAAAGAAGGGATCAAAGCCAAAAATATGATGGCACTAAAAGGCCTGGCATCCCATTTCGTCATTCTGGGGGTTATGTTGTACAAGAAGCGCCACCAAGGGCCACTCCTTCGGTGTGTAAATAAAGAAAAAGCCAGCGAGCTAATGAACGAAGTTCACAACGGAACCTGTGGTCCGCACATGAACGCCAGAGCATTAACACAGATCATCCTCCGTATGGGATACTATTGGGTATCAATGGAAATATACTGCATCCAGTTTGTCAGAAGCTGCGACAAATGTCAACGGTTCTCCAACCTCAATCACATCCCTCCTCACGAACATGACTACGCCATGGCCTTTCACCACATGGGGAATCGACGTCATCGGCAAAATCACTCCGCCAGGGAGCAATGGTCACGAGTTCATATTAGTCGCAGTCGACTACTTCACCAAGTGGGTAGAAGCCAGATCATACAAGGTACTGAATTCTAAAAAGGTGGCTGAGTTCATCAAAGAGAACATCATGTGCAGATACGGGGTGCCCAACGAGATCATATCCGACAATGGGACTCACTTTGAAGGAGATTGTGACCAACTGTTAACCGAGTATAGAGTTACATGACATAAGTCTTCTCCCTATAGACCACAAACTAATGGTGCAGTAGAGGAAGCAAACAAGACTCTCACAATGGTAATCAGAAAGATGACCGTCAGAGGTCGGGATTGGCCCCAGAAGCTACATCTAGCCCTCTGGGGATACAGAACATCAGTTAGAACCGCCATAGGGGAGACTCTTTTCGCACTTACATACGGAATGGAAGCAATGTTACCCGTGGAGTTGGAAATTACATCCCTCCGAGTCCTCTTGGAAAACGGGATCTATGAAGTCGAATGGCTTCAGAGCCGTCACGACGAACTTGCTCTACTCGACGAGCGTAGATTGAAAGCCATGGAACACACTCGTACCTAGCAAAGCAGAATGGCCCGAGCATTTGATAAGAAAGTGAAGATCCGAGGCATCAGAGAAGGCAACTTGGTGCTAAAGGAAAAGTCTCCTACGCAGACCAATCCCCTCGGAAAGTGGGAGCCTACCTGGATAGGTCCGTTCGTGGTACAAAGAATCTTCTCCGGAGGAGCCATGAAGTTAGCAGATTTGGACGGGAACCCTTTTGTTAACCCCGTGAACGGAAGTAAGCTCCGCAGATATATTGTTTGAGGAAGAGCATGAGTCAACTCTCCTTCCCCATACACCATCCCTCAGTAAAATTAAAGTGCTAAAAGAGTAATACCCAACTGGATACATTCCCGATAATGATCCAGGTAAAAAATAGGGTCGCACTTCTTTTGTCTTTGTTTTTCTCAAAAATCACCTAAAGTGTCGAACTACGGTGACCTGAGCCCCTTAGTCCAATTGTAAAAGGGGAACGTAGGCAGCCATCATTGGTTCGGTCTCAAAAAAAAAAAAAAACAAATAAGCATCAATCGCTTGTGTTTCGAAAAACTCTTAAAATTTAACCTACAAATTCATTACGGTTAAAACAATCTTTGATGAGTTCAAGCACGGTCAACTCTTGACTTGCTACACGCTAGCAAAACAACAATAATACATTAATCAATTAATGTGTCTGCAATGACAGTGGGTGGATACTCTGGACAGCAAGGTCAACCTAGTCCCCCATACTTGGTCCTTCATCCTTCTTCCCCTTCCCTTTTCCGCGGCGAGTATTCTTCACCTTCACAGGGAATATTCCCGTAGTCCTTCTACCTGGCTCAGGGACCCTTCCAGACGCCTCCGTCAAACCGGCAGCTGCCAACGTAGCCCTTTCCCTAGCTCTATCTTGAGCTGCCTCTTTCCGAGTCATCATGACCGTGCTTTGATCGGCCGCCCGATCAGTATTGACCTCATAATCAGCCATGTCATCCCCAGTACGATTCTGAGGGTTAGCCATCGCTTTGATTCTCCTCAAAGTCGAGCCGTCAGGGTAATCAAGACCCAACAACTCCCTCCGTCTCCACAAAATGGCCATCTGTGTCTCCCGCATACACTCCTCGTACCAGTTCAAATACTGCGTAGACAGAACAATGCCCCCTCTCCGGTGAAAGAGAACCCTGGCAGGAAAGGACGTGTATTGCCACAGCCGCGTGAGAAGCAATAGCATCGAAGGATCTTCCATTGGAAGAAGCCCCACCTTGAAGGTAGCAGCATGACCCAAACCCGTCAATGGCACCTGCTCTAGCCCGTACTGTCGCAGCACCAAGGATGGAATGTAGAAAGCAGTCTGGGACAACCCCGGTACTCTGACAACCAGAAGACCCTCCTGAGCGGTTAGACAAGTTTGTAGCTTCCAATGAGGAACCCACCATCGCAAGTGATGCGTGCGGAGTCTGGCCATCCAGAGCTCCAGCTCAGCCTGATCGCCCCCTATCACCAGAGGTCGTCGAGAAAAGGACCAAGGGTCACAAGACACTGGCACCTCGGGCACCATCTGCAATCGCTCCCTCAACCACATAGTGAGCATAGCGGGACTCCCTCCCCACATGTATCGGCTGCCGGTCGCCATCCGACCTATGCCCAGGAACGTCTCGCCCAGGATCAAAGGCACGATGTCTCCCCCGTTCGCACCGCTCACCAGTCCAAGACATCAGTGATGTCACACATCCAGGGACGTGAATGTGAACAAAGTAGCAATCACGCACAGAGCAAATGCGTCCCACGCAAAAACCCTCCCCTTGACACCGGCAAATTTATCGGGCAGCCCCGAAATGTCAACATAGTCTGTGTTCAGTATTAGCATCCCGTATGCTTCTTCTGCAGAGATACCAAGCAGAGACACTAACTTCTCAACAGTGGCCATGCCACCCGTCAAGGGAAGAACTAGCTGTTCCGTCTCAAGTCCTCCTAATATGGCCCAAAAATCTTCAAAGGTGGGCATAATCTCGTTGTACGAAAAGCTATACACGTGCCTCCGTACGTCCCAAAAATGAGTCGCAGCTCTCAAAAGATCCCAATCCGGCATGAGCTCCTTCAAAGCCCAAACCGATTTCATCCCATAACAACCCTCGAAAAAACCCTTGCTTTGCCTCGTGTGGTGCCGTACCTACGACTGGAAATTGTCCAAGTATCACTCTTGCATCTGAGACGATAACCTAGGAAATGGAGCCATGGAAAGAGCAAGGAAAACCTTCAAGAATTTAAGAGAGAAATGCAGTGTTTGATCAGAAGTAAATGTGCTGTTTTCACAATTGCAAAAACTGAACTGCAATTTAAAACAATCTGGAAATTGAATCCCAGTCCGGCCGGAATGTTTTTTCAAGTTGACTGGGTCAACTCTGTAGCCAGCTACCTCAATTTGGAAACATTTCCAAACCATATCCTGTTCAAGCCTCATTTAAACTACGTGCACCCATGGTTTAAATCAACCACTGCCAACACCACTTCCGCCCCGGGCTCGTGCAACAGTGCAATTAATTAAATAAAAGTGCATATAGACATAAATTTTGACCAGTTCGAATTTTTGTGCATGTTTCGTTTTTATTTATTATTGATCAACCTACTTGCTTATTTGCCAAAAATAAAAGAAGGTAATCACTAAATAAATGTGCAAAATACAAGGTTCCGGCTCAAAGGCCCTTTCAAGTACAAGTCAAATTGTTTGGACAATACTGTAGCGTTGTGAGGAAAAAGAGAGAGAGATGATGTGTTTTTATCCCTATCCTTTCCTTTTTTGAGTCGCCACCTATATTATTCGATTGGAGAAAATAGGAAAACCATTTTGAAAAATATTTGGGTTCGGGGCTTAGGTTATGAAATGGGTAGGTCAAGGAGCATCCATTTCACCCAATCCGGAGATCGGTCTTGCTAAAGAAAAGAGAGGTTTTCAAAAGAAGAGGAAAAAGATTTTAAATATTACAAACAAATGTCCATTTAACGGGGTTAAACGGAATGTAGGATCGATTGCTTCGAGACCGTCTCCATGATTTGGAGAGGCTCTAGGCCGATCCTAGATTCTATGGACTTATACCACTCTAACAGTCAATTAGAAGGGGATTTTAGGGGGTTACCTTGCGTGAGGTGATTTGGGCAGAGTTTTGACTCAAGTTTAGAGTCGACTCTTGACACGGACAGAGCTTCGCCTCGATCCTTGACTTGGAGCTTGATGTTTGTTTATCAACAAGGTTGACAAACAAACTATGAGGTGAGTTTTTTAGGGTGATTTTGTAGGATTCTTTCAAGGAGAGAAACCAACAAAATGTGTGTGTTGTGAAAATTCTTCGACCTCTTGAACCTTGGAAGTCACCAAGTATTTATAGGGGTTGGGGAAGTGTTGAAGATGAGATCAAACACTTCAAGATGATTCCAGACTCCAAATTCTATTGGTTGGCCAGAAAGATAAAGTTTTATCCCGAAAAGAGGTTGAAATCGACGAGGGAACTGTCGTCTGCAATCTGCAGAGGGGAGATATCTCGCGCGAGACACGCCATCTTGCGGCGAGATATTGCTCCTGTGGACAGTTTTGTCCTATCTTCGTTATCTCGTATGCAGTTTAGTCCCAAACTAACGGTGGTTAGTCAAAACTTAACGAAACATGACGAAATGGTGGATTTCTACTTCTTGACTCAAAGCGAGACTTAGAGTGGTATAAGTATGTTCCGATGTGTTCAGAATGGGATGTCTACAGAGCCCCTCGGCGACATGTCTTATGAAAGAAGAAGTGTCGTCGATAGAAAAGCCATCATTCTGAACATCGGGATGGTCGTGCCGCCCGGCTGCCTACGTATCTCTATCGGAGAATCAGACCAAACGTAGTTCGACTCCAAAACACGAAAAGGCTGCTTTAGGTATTTTGAAAATCATTTGAAAATCGCAGAGATTTTGTTTTTGAAAAGGTAAATTCATACTTAGGAATCAAATCAAGACCCAGTTCAGAATATACCTGCCTGTCTGAAGATTCGCCTGTCTGGGCTCCGAACCTGTGGAAACCATGTTAGAACACAAAGGCTTACCTATCCGGTCCCTTGAGTCCTGTCGATTTTGTGACGATTCGCCTTTCTGGGCTCCGAATCGGGCCTTTTGTTGTTGGGGATGACGATTCACCTGTTTGGGCATTGAATCGGGCTTTTCTGATGACGATCCACCTGTTTGGGCATTGGATCGGGCTTTTCTGATGACGATCCACCTGTTTGGGCGTTGGATCGAGCTTTTCTGATGACGATCCACCTGTTTGGGCGTTGGACCGAGCTTTTGGTTTGACGATCCACCTGTTTGGGCGTTGGACCGAGCTTTTCTGATGACGATCCACCTGTTTGGGCGTTGGACCGAGCTTTTCTTTTTTTTTTCTTTGATGATTCACCTTTCTGGGCTCTGAATCATGTGGATTGAGTTGATCTTTGGACCACTCGGCTATCGGGCGACTGGTGCCGTACCGGGCGATCGTGCGCATGTCACGTTTGGCTCGTTCCGTGACTTGCGGTGCTAGTTTTTCCACGTTTCCCTGCTAGTTTATCATTTTCAAGGGTAAATGTGTCAAATTTTGAATTTTGACGTTGCGTAGACGCTTATTGTCGAGGACAATTTTGTCAATTTCCAGAAGGTATATCTCGCGGCGAGATAAGATATATCGCGCGAGACTTGTACTGTCGGGGCATATAAACAGCAGCTCTTGCTCATTTTGAAAACATCCCTCTCAAAATTTCTCTCCCTAGCTCGAGCCAAGGTCCTTTTCTCCATGATTTTTTGTGGATTTGCTTGGTATTTCTTCCTCCCAATCACTTTCCAATCCTTTCTCCCTCCATAATCCATGGCTCAAGAACAAAGGAATCCGATTTTGGGGAGCTATTTGCTAGGGAAGGATTACCCTCGCGATGATCTTACTTTTGATAGGCATGCGCACATTTCCACCGCTGTTCGGGAGGGCTTGGTAAGAGCTTCTTTCTCACCTCTTATTTCTCACGTTGCATTGAGCTTGAATTCCTTTTCCTTTGAATTCAAAATTTCATCAATGGCTTTTGTTATTGTTTATGCCTAGAACTAGGTTCCTCTTGCATGCATTGATTTTGTGCATTTCTTTGGATGATTGTTGTTGCATTGCGTGTGTATGAGCCTCCTACATGTCATGGATTGTAGGAGAGGTTGATTCGAATCATGAATGACACCCTTGGGCAAGCTTTTCTTGTACGCATGCCAAGTGTTTGATGAAATGCCTCAATGAAAAATTTCTTCTATTTCATTGATTTTTTGACATGGAATGATTTCTAATACTGCCTTCTCTGCTTTTCCTCTGTTTTGCAATCGTATAAGTCAACGAAGAATTGCCGAGGAAGCCCGAAAATGGCTAAGGAGGTGTGGGACAAGATCAAGGACCTTGATGGCGTTCGGGATAGGGTGGCCCAAACGGGTCTTCTGACTTTTGTTGACAATCTCCGGGGAATAAGGCGGACCCCCCAAGTTCTCCAGGCTATTCGGGAGAGGTGGTGGGACACTACCCACACCGTTCATTTGCGATTCGGGGAAGCAACGATGAC